>JRUX01001295.1:0-11551 GCA_001407235.2 Kudoa iwatai
ATATATTATTTATTTTATTATAGTTATTCATAGTATAACCATATATAATATTATAGTAATAATAAAATGCTAATGTTAAAATCTAAATATACCGCAAATAATATTTTTAAGTTAATCTAACATAATAAAAATCAATTTTTGTTTAAATAATCTATATTTTACATACTGTTAATTAAAAAAAGAATATATAACATTCAGTCTATTTAATAAAAATGAGATATTTGCATAATGTGATATTTATAGCACAAAATAAGTAACTGTATATCTATTTTAGTACTTCATCGTGTAATTTTATCAATTAAAATAATTATATTTTCTTTTTTTAATCAGTTTAAAAAAGTTAATTAAGTAACATTACACAGAAATAATTATTTTAACAAATTACACCCATATTTAAACGTCATTTATACAATAATGATTTAAAAAATCATAAATAATGTTCACTATACTTTTTAAGTAAACATTTAAAACCTAATTTTGTAAAGGTAACTTAAATTATTTTTTTTATGTTTTATATCAGTAAGAATATTAAAAAAATTTTTACTTTTTTCTTACTGAATAAAGAATAATATAGTAACTCTATTATGTATACTTAATACTTTTATTTTTTTTTAAACATTAAAATAGTCCAAAAATAAAAAGTAAATGAAAACTTATGATTCATTACTATAACATATATAATCTATCTAAATTTTTAATAAATTGAAAAAATTAAAATTTTAATATAATATATAATATTTATACATATTTTTATTGGTCACAGTATGTAATAAATATAAGAAATAATAAAGTTTTATCAGTTTCACTATTGTTTATATGTTTATTTATTCCATCTATTATAGCTTAATAAACTTGTTAGTTTTTAACGTATAAACAAAATGATACAATTTAATATAAAAAAAACCTACAAATTGTTGAAAAATATATTTGATAATCATATTATATGATTTTAAAATTATTACTATAACTTTAATTTATATCAATTTAATATTTTTATGCCAATAATATGTATCTTTAATAAATTTTTGTTATATAATACGTAAAAATTTATGATTACTATTTTAAAAAAAAATATAGACTTTATATATATTATAATTTTAATATTTTATATAATTAAATAAATACTTTAAAGTAATGCTCTTAGCATGCAAAATTTTATATTACCCAAACATATTGTTTGAAAATGAACCACAATATCTATATGATCTTGATTTGACATGAGCTGTGAATTGTAACATATTGCTTTGTATGTAAAAACTTTTTTGAATGAAATAATACCATACTTAAAATAAACATTATAAAATAGATTTGAAAGGTAAGATAATATTTACAATATTTTCAATGGCTAAACTAACTATACTAATGTGATATAATAGAAGGTTATTCAGAATTAATATCAACTGCCAATAACTCATAGTAACACACCAGTTTGTTTAAATTATATAAGATTATAAGTTTGTAATTTATTTAAATATTTTATTACAATTAAATAATAATCTTTATTATTACTAAATATGTTTTTAACTACTTAACTATGACATACTATAATCTCAATATTAATAATCCCCATCAGGAAAGTAATAACATAAACATCAATATTATAAATTTATTAAGATATTAATCAAAAATGGTAATTTTTAATAGTTTAAATACTTTAAATTCTAATTTAATTAATATTTATTTAATAGAAATATTGAAATAGAGTTTTATGGTATAAAAATACATATATATTTCATAATATTGATAAGTATATGAGCAGTAAATATTTCTACATTTATCCCATAAAAATATTATTTCTTAATAGCATTCTATTAGCTTTTAATATTAGAAATAAAAGATTTTGTTATATAAAATATTACTATAATTTTATAGTAATTAAATTTCGCAGAAAACAGTCAGATTTTTATTTGAATGCATTTTTTTAGTTATCATAATTAAAAAACGAGGATTTTTAATTAGCATATAAATTTTAAATATGATAATAATAATAATTTTAATTAATTTGCGATGGGAAAAAACATATAGTCACTAAAATAAAAAGAAGAAGGAATTTTATGAATGAAAAATTATTATTTTACAAAAAATTTGATATACTAACTAGCTACAAATTCTCCCCGATACTCTATAATGTAATATATTAAAATACTATCCTTTATTTTGATAAATTCAAAATTCATATGTAACTGTAATAAAAAATGTTTTTTTACTAAATATGTTGCGCTTTTAAGAAATAAAAACATGAATATTATCTGACAATAAATATATTAATAATAAATGGTTAAATAATATATTGCATTAAGTTTACTTTAAAATTGGCCTCATAATTTATATTTTAAATGCTGAGTATATTTTTGAATTAAATTAAGTAGTTCCATAATTATTATTTTATATTGTTTTGTAAAATAACTTTTTTTTAAAGATAAGTATATAATAATAAATTGTTGCATTTTTTAAACTTTTTTATTAACTATACAAGATAAGGATAATAAATATTGGTCTAGAAAATTAAATAAAAATGTTTAATCCATTTTTTTACAAAAGTAGATAAATTTAAATTTTTAAAAAAGCTTCATAATAAATAGAACGATAATGCTATTAAAAGATAATAAAAAATTAAATTTTTGCTAAATTTTTTGAAAAATAAATCTTTTTTGAAGACTAAAGATATTACCATATTTTAAATCACTATATAAACTTCACTCTGTTATTGTGTACTTTTATATATTAAGAAAAATCTTTTTATTAAATTTTGGTAATATATTATGAAAATTCAACTAAAACAAAAAGCATTAGCTACATTATAAATGAATCTTTTATTTCTTTACTGAAATGATATATTTTCTATGCTTAATATTACCTTTAATATGATATAAGAATTATCAATAAAATATAAAAAAACTTATATTGTCAATTAAGTTATTAAATAATATGAATAAAAAATTTTTAAATTTGTTTTTTACAAATTTTTTATATATTAGGTATTAATTTCCTTAAAAGCGTTCACATTAGACAAATAAGAACACATTTAATAAAGAAAAAGAAAAATTTACAGCATTATATAACCAGATATTTTTTAATATGGATAGAATGTAAAAATTTAAATTACTTGTATCATTTTTAAGCACAATAATGTTACAATAACATTAAAAAATATAACGATTTAAACTTTCTATGAATTCTCTTTATTTTATGATTATTTTAAAGAATAAGAGTTAATACTATTTATGTGGTTTATTTTTATAAAAATTGGAAATAAAATTATCATTTAAACACTTATATATAGAGTTTTTTAATTTAAACATAAATATAATATGAGAAACTAGAATATATAGTAAAGAACTATATTATATTTATAAAATTGTAACAATAAAAATAGAATAATTAAATATATATTTTCTATATAAATAAGACATTTATTTTAATTATTTAAGCATATAAGTAATAAAAAATATTGAAAAAGTATCTTATAGTTTATATACAATGCTTTCTATTTTAGCACAAATAATACTGTTAACCACATATGATTGGCCCATATCAATTAGTAGTTTTAGATGAGTATCGTTTTAAATGAAGAGTTTATCTAATAATTATTTGACTTATAGCATAGGTAAATAACATTATTAGAGCTAAATTTATGCATATGGGATAAAATGAAAAAAAATTTTGTATTATATTTTTGTAGGTAATTAATATAAAAATGTTAAAGTAATACCTTGAAAAAAAATTATTTCTTATAATTTTTTTAGTAATAAAAATTATAATTACGCTTAAACTATTATAAAGAAAATTAATTAAATTTAATATGGATCATATGAAGTGCAAATACGTGGTTTTAATAAAGAAATTATTATTTTTAAATTTAATTTATTAAGATAAAATTAATTCGTTATTAATTCTACTGAAAAATGTATAAATGAGTAATCTTACGTAATAATTAGTAAATTTGCATGAATTATAAGGTTATTATTGTTAAATAGATATTAACTAATAACTATATCAATAACCTATCATGATTAGGAGATATAATCTATATTAAGTAGATTAACAATAGTAAATAAATAATAATTCATGTTTTTTATTATAATATTTCTTTGAATTTTGACATATAGAAACTAATTGGATATGAATTGATAAAATTTTTTATTATAAAGTCTTGTATTTTATGAAAATTAGAGGTAACGAAATAATGACCAATATGATTACCAACGTTATTGATCCAGTCAAAAAAATGAGGACTAATAATTTATATTTTTTACTTTTTTTCACTTTGTAAATCATTCTAATTTTATTATATCTGTAATTCACGTTAAATGTTCTATTTTTACTAATCTATGTCAAAAAAATACAACATTGATATATATCATACATTTTGACCAGGTCCCTAGCTTTAAGAAATTGAATTCCTATTCTATTATCAGTAAAAATAAAGGTTTTTGCTAAATCCATTTCAAAATTGTTTCTAGTTACAAATTATCTGATATTTTATACAATTATTTTTACATATTGGCTTGAACCATAATCCCTTTACTAATTTCTTCATCTTGATGATAAAGCAAGGCAATCATATATGAAAATACAAAACATTTTTCAGCGTCTTGTGATAACAGCTTAAAAACACATTTATATCATTTTTTAAATGGTATATAATGTACAATTGTAAATTCTGTTAATATATTACATTCATTATTGATTATTAAATGTAGTTGACTTAATACCGACTTTAAAGTAATAATTTCAAATTTTATGTATTTATTCATTAACTTAAATAAATATAAAAAAAATATTACTCTATATATATTAATTTTCAAGAATATACAATAATATTTTGTTTTTCATTAGTAAATATAAGTTTCATAAGTTTTAGCATATCACAGTTGTTATCGAAATCAGGATGTATGTGCAATTTTAAGATAGTAATTATGTAATTGACACATATGTTGATATTATATCTTCCTTTGAAATAAAAATCTTGTTCATAAAAATGTGATTGACCTATAATATCTTCACTGTTTGACCTATCAACTTTTAAAATAGAATTTTCAGGTAAGCAAGGATGGTCAATGATAATATTATTTTGTCTATTATTCTATAAATTATATTTAATTTATTATTTCTTTTTATAAAATAATAATTATAATACAATCTTACATTATGAATAAACTCATTTATTCTTATGAATACAGCTTTATGCATAAAATAGCCAAAGTTATATGAGAATAGTGAATATACTTGAGATCCAAAGCTAAAATAGGAAATGAATGCATTATCATAATTTTTAGGAAAATCTGTAATAAATGCTATTAAAAAGTTATTATTTGTCATCTGAAAAAGTATTTTCTTATTGACAATCTTTATTAAATAAATAATTATAGTAATTTAAAAGAAATATTACTTTTTTTTTAATGTCAAAAAAAGTAGCAACAAACGTGTATAGTGCATAAGTATGTGCATTTAAAACTTCCATATTATAACTTTGATTTATGTATAAAAATTTTTGAATGTTAGATAAATCATTCATTTTCATAGCATTTAATGAATTTTCATCTAAACTGTTCATAATAAGAAATTATTACATGCTGAAAAAAATTACAGATTTAAAAAAATATAATGATATATTATTTTAATAAAAATTTTCTTTTTATTGATTTCTTCAAACTGGCATTTTCTTATGATAGCATCAATGCAGCTATTAATTGTATCTAAAATGTATACACACTCAGACATAGCAGTATACAAGTATAATATAATTTATAATAAACTACGTTTAAAATATGTAATAAAAAATTGCAATTTAAATGAAAAATGTTGTTATAATTAGCTTAATATTTAATCATTATTAACTATCATTACAATATTATTGTTATATTTTTTTCCATATACTATTAGCAATAAATTTAGATATATACTAAATTAGTCATATATGTCAAAAATGAAATAAATTGAATTGTTTTAATAATTTTAAGTAATATTTGTATAAATATTACTTAATAATTAATATATTATTTATTCAAAAAATATTTGTTTATTTATTTATTCAAGCATATTTAAGAGTAATTTTAAAATATTGATTATTTTTAAATAATTATATAAAAAAATTAATTTATTAAAATTAAATAAAACAATACCATACCAGTTATAATTTAATGGATTTAATTTTAAAAAAAAATTCATTTACTATTAGTTTAAATCGCTTTTAATAGTATAGTATACCCCAACATGGTATTTCTTTGTATATTAAAGATTTTAACTTTTCATCAAATGTGGAACCTTTTATTGCACGATAACATCCAATAATTGAATGTGCCGGGTTTTTAAATACAGTTATTCCATACTAAAAACTACATTAACTATTTAAAAATATATAGCAATTATATACAAATTTGCTATTTTCAAATGAATAAATGTTTAAAAACAAATACATGATGGCTATGAGATATAATGAAGGAAAATAGGTCATTATTTCTAAGTTTTAAGTTAATAATAATTATATGTATTAGATTATAAAAACTGAATTTGTATATTGATACATAGGATAAAATTTCTGCTTAAACTTAAAAAATTAGGAAATATTAATGCTATTATTCTCCATAAAATCCTGTTAAAATTTTTGTTTTCCTTTTATAAAACACAAAAAGCAAATTATTAATAATATAAATCCCTGATCATTTATATTTTATGTGAAAAATTCTTCTATTCATTTAGAAAATTTAAGAAGCAACAATATTTTTAAAATCTTATGTATTATTAGATTATGTTTTGTGTTAATAAAAGAATCACCACGAATTTATAAAATATAATTCTACTTAATTCTACAGTATAAAATATTTTTTTACTAAAAAAAATTCATATATACATAATTAATGAAGGTGATTTAAATTATTTTAACAATAAACACTAAAAATATTAAAAATAATGTGAATTTTTTAAGACAAATAAAAATAATTTAACAACTGGTTTTAATTTTTTCACAAAAGATAAATATTAAATTTTTTTAATAAAAAACAATAAAATTAATATTTTTTATAATAAATCTTTTGTTAAAAATAAAAAATACTATTAATATTATTATTTTTTATTATTTAGTATATTTTAATCATCAATAACTTATATTTATACAGTTAAAGAGTTATTTATATAATATACATTCATAATCTCATTATAACTCAATAAAAAAATATATACATTGATTTATAAAAGGATTTACTTAAATAAGTGCAAAATTAAGCATGTTAATAAAACAAGTTTAAAATCATGATATTTTATTTAAAAATAGGATATAAAACATCACTATTTTTTAAAAATATTGTTATATGATGCATTTTTTGTGAAATCACTATTATAAATGGTTTGACGTTTATTATTATTTATTATGCTATTTATTAACAACGATTACATATTGTTATATTTATTTTAAAAAAAAATTTCAAGTTAATTTATATCATTTATTTTTAATTATTTTTCACATTTTCATGTATATTTTTTATAAAAGTAAATGCTTATATTACAATTTGAATTACAAATTATTTCTACGTAAATGATTTTTAATCAACTATATATATATAAAATGAACTACAATCTCAAAAATTACTCATACAAAGCATACCATTAAAAAATAAAGGTAAAATTTAACTAATAAACCTAGAATATGAATATTAAAGTATTAAGCATGGAGTAATATATATATTTATTATCTATTTCTATTGTTCTATTGACACAAAAATATATTGTAGATTCACCTGTAATTATTCTTGTTTATATTTATTTAATTATTTTCTAATAACATCAAATAAATAGTATTTTTAGATTATTATACTTAAAATATTTAGTTTTAATTTATATGATTCTATATAAGTTGATCAAATGTAGTATTTTATATTATATAGCACAATCTAAAGGTGATTATTATAGAAAAAATAAATAATTACATACGTGACAACATTCTACTGCAAAGTTACAATAATCATACTAAAGACTATTATAATAAAATTTTTAATATCTTACCTTTTAAATTTCAAAAAAAACATTAATTCTATATTAAATAAATTTTATTAATTTCTATATTATTTTAATGGTACAAAGTAAGACAATTTTTAAAATAACATAAATTTGACAATAACTGTAACAAATAATAAACGATACTTTATAAATAATCACTCATTAATGCTAAGTGTGAAAACACTATCTCTTAAAATAATTAACAATTTGTTTTTAATTATTTCTATTAGATTTATATATAAACAAGCTATCATGAGTAATTTTTAGTATATTCACTAATTAGATGTACATTTAAAGTAATGATATATACATAAATTTACGCTAGATGCTATAGTGTATAGTTAATTATGGTAAAAAAAATGTTAATAAGACAATATGTCGTCTAAAAATGTTGATTTATATTTCATTAATTGTAACAAAACTTGAATAAATTTGAATGACTAATAATATTTATATTATTTATGCGTTATATATAAAGTTTTTTTTACTTTGATGCATAAAAAAAATATATTCATAATGATTTTTTATAATTTTTCACTAATTTCTTAATTATTTATATGCCAATTTTCTTATTAAACACTTAAAGCATAGTAATTTTATGGTAATTAGTTATTTTAACTAATGTAAGATAGAATATTAGCCCGATTTAACTTTTATAATAAACTGAGTATAAATAATATTAAACTATATTTGTTTATGTTTGCTATATAAATTAATATTTTATATTTAAGTTTTAAATTGATGATGTTATATCCAAGTTAAATTTTCACACTATAGATATTTTTGATGTAAAAAGTATTTTGAGCTTAATAATAATATTTATCTTAATATAAGCTTTCATACATAAATAACAGCATAAAATGTTAAGATATAAATTTTTTATTAATACATTATATGAAGTGATAGAATTAAAAAAAAGTATAGTTATTAAAAAATGTAATGTAAAATGACCTCTACTTTCTGTATACTTATAATCTAGTAGATAAATAAAACGATAATGCTATAATAATATTTAAATATTAAAATTATAGTATATGGTAATATGATTATAAAAATATGATTTGTTATAGACAAGTTATTAAAAAATAAAATATCTAAACCTAAGGTATATGATTAAACAGTTATTTATAGTTTATTTATTTACTTTTTTTATAATATCAGTTCAAAGTTGTATTTTTTTAATATAAAATACAAATAGGCTTATTCAAAGTACTTAAAAATGAATAAATACCTATGTTTTAATGTAAATAGTAAATAAATATCTCACATCAATAATTGCTAATAACCATTACCATTAAGAAATTATAACTATTTAATTATAAAAAAGAGTAGAACAACTTATTTCATTTTAATCTATACAATTTTGTTGTTATTTTTTTTTTGTTAAAAAAATAATAATTATGAAGATTATATAATGTATATGGATTCATATTTTATAAGGATTTAATATGTCATCTCAGTTATAAGTATTAAATTACCAAAAAAAATGTTTCTCATTAGATTTGTAGTTGTTTTTTATTATTTTATAATACTAAAAAGTGTACATTGCACTACAACTGATGAATATATAGTACACAATAGTTTAAAATTAAATATATAATTTATAAATTTAGTATGGAATATCAATAGTTAGAAAAATAAATTATGTTGTTGCAGTATGTTACAAAGGAGTTCTAACAAATTACACTGATAAATCTATAAAATATTTTTACAGAGAAACTATACAAGTTAATCAAAATGGTAATGATTATTTCAAATAAAAACATTTTATTCTTACATCATTAGATATATCTATAATAAGTATCACCAAAAAATGTAACTGGCGTAATATTTCCAAAGAGAATATCTTTGTAAATGTTGTATACAATCCGGAATTTAAATATGAGTGAATAAATTATTTATATTGGTATTTTTGTATAAAAATTAAGAGTTGAAAATAATGATTTACAAAGTATAATAACTGATTACAACAAAGAATGTGAAAATTTTTTTATTATTAATGGAATAAATAGACATATTTTACTGGACTATAAATCTTATGCACTATTTGTATATCTTGCAAATAATGTAAATTTCATAGAAGGGGTATTATAATAATTCTATGATTTTTAATATTATGAATATAATAAAGATAATTGATAATTCAATATATTTTGAAATAAATGAAAAATTTATAATTGGCTATATCACCACAGAGCCATACATTTATAATGAAAACTTTGTTAGTAGACTTACATTTAGAAAAAAATCCTATTCAATATCTTCTAGTCAATTTTCATGTATGTCACCACCAATATTAATGCATCTTATAGACTATGAACTCTATATAGTATGTCATCAAAATAGTAAACTTATTATACTTTAATATAAGCGTAATTGTAGTCAAATATAGTCTAAAATATTTATACTATTATTTTTGTTTAATTTAACTTTATATAGAAAAATATAGAGTATTACAATCAAAATAAGCATGTTCTTAACCAATGTTTACCTAAAAATGCAATCTATAGATCAAGTGATATAGTGAAGAAAAAAAATTGTGATGTTTTACTTAAAAGTGAAGAAAATATTACCATATTAGGAGATTATAATTATAACGAATGTTCAAATATTATTGAATATTTTATGAATGATAAGTTTTTATGTCGTAATAAATATGGTTGCAACTTTGGTAATGTAGGAAAAATTGTTTTTCCTAAAGAAATAACAAATATTATGGTAAAATCTGCTTAAAATTATAAAATAAAAAATTATTTAGTTAAATGTTGATTTTGTGTATTTGAGAAATGTTCCATATTCAGTTTTTATGGAAAAAATTAGTAACAAAATACTTAGTACATGTTCAAAATATCAAAAAAAAAATACTAATATGGTTATTACATAAGTTTATATAGTCTTAATTACTTTTTATAGATAGATAACGAATCAAGAAAAAGATGCTTTATATACACCTACTTAAAAATTTTGCTTACAAAATATTGTTTTAATGATACGTCACTCAGATTTACTACAATTAACGAGTTTGTAATGACAATAATGACAATATATTAGTATTTAATTTAGTTACGATTCATCAATTAATGAAGATAATATGTTTGTGATTCTCGATCCAAGAATTGGTATCTCACTAATTACGCAAGATAAAAAGTAAAAAACCATTAAATTAAAACATTATTAAAAAATGAATTAGTTTCAAAGCAAAACCTCATACTAAAAAAAATATATCATTGAAGAAGCATCCTTCTTTATTCTCTCTTTTAAAAATTAAAAATAAACTATATATTATTGGCCAAAAATATCCAATTATTCTGTGTATCTTATCACTGTTGTGCCTAGGTTTATGTATAGTAGCTTATTTTTCAATAAAATACTACATACATTAAATTACTACAATTATACTTTAGTTGAATAAACATAAATTTTTTTTTACTCTTATTATCACATAAAAGCTGATCCAAAGCTTGTATATTTTTTGCAAATAATTATAAGAAAAAAATAAAATGAAATTTATGTATAACAATATATTGTTTAAGCCGCAATATAACCATAGATTATC
>JRUX01001298.1:0-67643 GCA_001407235.2 Kudoa iwatai
TAACAGAATATTTTAGGTTATTTTAGCAATAAAAATACATATATTTATTAGTTTAGTTAACAAATAATAGCTAAATATAAAGTATTATCAACTAATTATTGAAATTAGGAAAAGATTTATAACAGCAGGTTATCTTTATCTAAATATATATATAAAAATAAATGGTATATATTGTAGATTGGATCAAAACATTCTAATAATAAGCTTTTTTATGATTGTTTTTATGTAGGGATAAACTTTGTAGTCATCAGAATGTTAGATATTTCTCAATAAGAAAAAGAATTTACAATATAAATAATATTTTTTGACAAAAAACCACTAAAAAACTCATTTAAATGCCTTTTTTTAAAATACAATTAATAAAATTAGTATTTTTTTACCAATTTTAACAGAATATTGTGTTGGCACTAAGTAGGAAAAGTATTGTGACTTGGTGCTAATACATACAGTAATCACTATTATTATTAAATAACTATAAAGAAAATACTTATTTGTATAATTTAGGTGTTAAATCTGTTTCTAAATAGCTAATTTTGTTATCATTTAATTTAAATTATATAAATTATGCAAAAAATAATAATCTATTAATATTAAGTGCAAGTTTATTTACATCTGTGGGCGTAACAAAAAATTAGTGTTTATGAATAAAATTAATGTGAAAATATCAATACTCATGTGTTTTTTCAATTTTCAATGTAAAAAATAACATTTTCTAATTAAAAAGAATAATTTTTTAAAGATTAATTATAGCATTTTTATAACTCGTATAGATTTGTATTAAATCTGTTATTATAGGGATAGGATCGTTTACTTATAGTCATCTAATCTGTGTCCATTGGGCGCACTGTTGTTATTTTAAGCTGGTTATAATAGTGTTTTATTGTACGTTAAATATTAATATTTTTAAATGAGTGAAACACATAGACGAGGAAAAATTGCTGATTTAATTTATGCAGCTGAACTTGTACTTGCTTTAGACAAGTGTAATAAACAATCAACATCACTAGTTACATCTGAAGCAATTACTGAGGATAATACATCTAGTGATTCCAATCATCGATTTACTGTCGATTGTGACCAATCTCCTATCACATTAAAAACAAACAATATGAATCAATATAGTTATGTATCTCTATTTTATATATATAAAAATTTATTAATTATTACTAATGGGATTGATTATATAAGATCCAATCAACAACAAATGTTGGTAAACAGTCAAATAATCAACATCAACTAATAATGCCAACTAGAAAACTATCATTACCTACAAAACACAATCCAGTAATAGAAATAAACTCAAATCAAATAACAAACTATTATCAAAATAGTAAAAATTCTCATGTAAAAAGAGAGTGTTGTGTAGAAAAAATATTAGTTAAACCTCCATTCTCATATGCACAACTTATTATACAAGCTATAAATTCTAGTGAAACTGGTAAAATGACACTCAGCAATATATACAATTACATTTCAGCTACATACAAATTTTATGATATGTCAGATAAAGGCTGGCAAAATTCAATTAGACATAATCTTTCTCTAAACAAGTATTTTATCAAATTACCTAGACGTAATGAAGAAACTGGTAAAGGATCATATTGGATTATTGATCCAATAAAAAAAGATGAACTAATAGCACATTCAATAAAAAAAAGAAGACAACGTAATGCCGCACAATTTAAAATGGCTGATTCATGGACTACACTTTCTGATTTACCCATTTACAACAATTCAAAGTATTCTATTAATTTAATGTATTGTGTATTTATTAGTGTAATTTCCGTCTTTTAACTATATATTCATTCTATATAAAGTGAAACTTTACATATATCAACATCTAATCATGATTATCCATTATCAAGTGAATTTCAAACTAACAATAATATTCCATGCCACAATCATATCTCTACAAACAATAATATCAATCATCATTATTACCCTATTCATAATCATGATTCTTCTTATTCACAGTGTATACCATACAGTACACATCATACTACAAGGAAACATCGAAGTTACACTGATTCTTACGTTGTCCGTCATAGTGCTTGTGTATCATATCCTAAAGAATATTGTGATTGTTGTGTTGTTAGAGATGTTGCTCAAATAAACCATCCTCATTATTTTAATAGCACCTCAGATAACTCAAGCAACTATAATACTCAATCCAATACAGTACAGCATATTGATCCTCATCCATATCATCATTGTGAAAGTGAAAAATATTTTACTCATCGATTTCAATCACATTATTATTCCCACCATGAATTTCAAAAGCAATAATCTTCCATCTTCTATTCTTGTTATATTTATCTTATCAATAGTTTGCCTGTATTAATATCATTATTTTTCTGACATGATTTTAAATATATCACATATTTTCTTTACACTCTATTATTCAATATAAAAATACTAAATAAAATACTTAGAGATTGATTTAGAAAAGCGAAAATTTTTATTTTTATATCTACACGTGTAATTTTAATTTTGGGTATATTTTCTTGCAATTATAATTTTTATAATATCTTATTAGCCAATAATAGTAGTCTGCATCCAAAATATTCAAAAATCATAACTTAATTTTATTTTATACTATCTTTTTCAATTATTTGGCAAGTTTATCAAAAAAAAATCTTTAAAATTTAAATCTAGCTTGTTAAAGCATGATTTGTTCATTTATTCCAATTTTTAAGGGTTTAAATTTCATGTTTATGCTAAAAAGCTGTATTTATATCAAATTTAATCTTAAAATAAAAGTTTATTATATAAAAATTTGTTATTTCGCATATTTAAATATTTATCAAATAAAGAATTTAATAGCCAAAATAATTTTTACAACATTTATTTATTATAAGAAATGGCTTCTTTTACGTATTAAAAATGTTTAAAATCTACAATATTCATTAATCATCTTAAAGAGCATGTTATATAGCCTATAATATTAAAAATATACAATTTTTATGTTAATTTACATTATAATATCATGTAAAATTTTAATAGCTTGGTAAAATTTACTAACAAAATCAGCTATTTTTTTATTTAAAGTCTATATTAATTGCATGATCAAAGTGAAACATGACTACATCTATTAGTTATGCTTCCTAAATGACTAATTAAGTGCATAAAAGTAAATAATATTGCAATAATATTTTTTTAAAACCAATGAAGTTGTAAAAACTAGAACTAATACATATATAAGTATGAAATATCGAAAAACATAAAGTTGATCAATATTGTCATCTTTAATTAGCTTAACTACAATATTGGATCATTTTTATGAGTAAATTTTTTAAAACACATCTATATAGATTTTAAGAGAATTGAAAATTAATTAAAAGCACATTGTATCTAAACATTAACTTGCTCTTAATTGTTAAGGATTTGTTACAGCCATTTTATGACTTTTCCAGATAGATTTATCAATAATAATATTCAAAAAAAGCACGTTTTATTTGATAAAAAGTACATAAATTTATTACATAACAATTAAATATGACTTACATCTTACAATAAAACCAAAAAAGTAATATTTTATAAATTAAATATATATTTTTATATGAAAATTTCGATATAGTTAAAGGTAATGTAAAAAAGAAATAATATAGAAAATAATATATTAGCAAAATAACATTTATACAAAGTAGAAGTGAAAATAATATTATATTAATTCATTTTAAGCTCTATCCTTTTGAAAAAAATAAAAATACTGGTTTTTAGATTAATATAATATTGTATGCGATAACTCTAACTTTTTCTGTATTAAAATGAATAACAGAGTTATAAAAAGTATGGTAATTAAATTATTATTGCTAACTATATAATTAATATTATTTATTACTGTTAAATAATTAAAATTAATTCCATATTGATTGGAATAGATAGAAAATTTAGCTAAAAAGTACTAATTTGAAAAAAAATTGATTTTTATAATAAATATTGTTTTTTTATCTTAAATAATCATGTAAATACTAAAATTTATTATTATTTCATTTATGATTTTGTAAAAATGAATTTTTATTTGTAAAGAAGCTTTAAATTATTACACTACTATCAGAATTTCTAATTACAGTATATATGAAATTAAAATCAATTCTTTTTTTAAAAATCAACCATAAATATTATAACCTTTTTACATTCAAAATGTATATCATAAAATCTGAATTTTTTATTAAATATAAATATTTTTAGTCTTGATAAGTAGCTATATGACTTATTATATCATTAATATTATAAAAACTCAATAGTAACACAATAACTCTATCCATAGTCCCTTCATTTATAGCTATTCTTTTAAAAATTTTCCTTGTAATAAATATATATATTAATTAGTAAATTCTTTATTTCCATGAATACATATTTTTAGATCTGTAAAAAAATAAATCCAATTATGACTACTTTCGTATACATGTAAAAAATGTATTTAAAAAGTTACCATGTAGTTTTTTTGAGCTTACCAATTAGTATTTATATATTAAGTACTATAGACGATAAAAGTTATTTACTTATAATATGCTTAAATATTTACAAGTTTTGTAAAAAAATGCAAATATAAAACTTAAATTTCTATTAATTTTAATTTATAATACATTATTTAACTATTTATAATCTAAATATACAATATACATTATCAGCTTAATAATTATTTAGTCCAAACTATAAAGATGTATTATTTTATATAAAATAAAATAGCAGAAATACCATAAACTACTTTTTTACTGTATTTTACTAGCTTATTTTGAATATTAAAAAAAAAATCTATCAAACTTTTAGCTTTTTTTTTAAAAAAATTATAAATAAATGTTAAAATATAGTATTTTGTTAAAAGTATGTTAAATTAAGATTGATTAGTTAAATTCAATACTAATTTTTTTATAAGTTTTCAAATAAATATTAGATATGCTGTATTTTAAGCATGAGTTTGTAAATGCTACACTTACCAATATAATTCTTCAACTCTAAGTGACATCACTCCAAAAAACCCAGATGTAGTTACTATAGCTCCTAGAAAGCAATTTTTAAGACATTTGCTTACATTTTTTAATAATATAACCATTTTTTTATGTAATTGAATGAAAAAAAACTGAATATTATTATGCAAATACTGACAAGTGTTAATAAAATATAGGCTTGAAGAGAGTAATATAAGTTTATCTAAAGTTAGATACAAATTGTGTACAGATTTTAGAATGTAATTTGTTGTTGAAAAAAACCATTTTTTATAATTAACTTGTTTTCAGTCATATTTTATACTAATCTAGCTATTTATATACAAAATATGTTTTTTATTGAATTTTGCCTTTAAAATGGGTTTTATAAATCAGTTAATATACTTCTTACTTTAAAATATACATTTAAAACAAAATTATACCACATAAATAGAAACTTTTCTACCAACTATATTTTTTATAAAGTTCATTTAATAAATTTTTTATTTTATAGGTATTTAATTTTTTTGAATGAACCATGCTCAGTAATACGATCTATTTAATATTACATCCATTTTTTATTTTCAAATACTCCATTTTACATATAATTTATAATATTATTATCGTAAAAATGTATATTTACACATATTTTTTTAAGGTAGAAAGAATTTATTGATAATTAGTAAATATGATGTAGCTATAAACATAGTTTTGGTTTATTTAAATTATTAAGTAATAAAAAAGCTAAATAATTTAGAACCATTTGATAAAAAATAATTGATATAGAATAATTTTAAATCTATAAATTAGCAAATCTAATAATACATTATACTATTAGTGCTTTGTGTCTTAAAAGTAGGTAACTAAAGAGCTTCTATTATTATGATATAAATTTAAAGCATTAATATATTTTTTATTTAGTATATTAGTATTTTAGATATTTAAATTTAACTATAAATAAATTATTCTGGCCTAAATTTACATTTAAAGATACATAATTTTAAAAATAATTGTAATTTTTACTTGTATAAATTACTTAACATTTAAAATATAATAACAATATTATTTAGATAAAAAATTGATTAAATTTTGGTTTTATAAATAAATATTTTCAAAAACTTTTTTAATTTTATAAAAAACATAATATCTCCATTTTTTACACTTTTTATTGCTAAAAAAATATTTCATTCTGTTCACAATCAACCTAGTCAATATTTTTTTTATACAAAAAAATATACTCAAAATTCCTAAGCTAATACAAAAAATTTAAATTACGAATAGATTAATATATTTTATATTGTGTCTAAAAATACATAGCTTACAATATTATACTATTTATATTATAGATCAGTTATGTAATATTTATTTATTTTACTTAAAAAAAATATCATTTCAATTATTATTAATTTTTAAAACTAAAATGAAATAATATCTTCAAATAAAGCATAAAATCAGTCAGATCTAATAATATTATGACATTTTGTATGCTATTACTAAATCTATCAATCATTATACAACAATTGTTATTACATTAATTAAATAAGTTTAGAGGTTTATTAATGAAATAACCTATGGATAATTAGCCATACTTGGAACAAAACGCTACAACAAACGCAAAACATTTCCCCGTATCGCGCATGCGTAGAAGTAGAGTATGATCATTATTATCACGATGCCGCTCCATAAAATAAAAAAAGTATAAAATAAAAGTATTATAAAAATCGCTATGATTATAAAAGGATAAATCATACTATTATGGCAAGCAATAACACAATGAAGCATAAAGTAGCTGATAGTATAATATTATGATATTAAAAACCTAAATAATTTTACACTAGAAAATTTTTGACTTAAATTATAATGATCAAGAACTAAAATATAGCTGCTACCACGTCCTACGATACTCATACGATTAACATGTTCGGTGTATTTCGTATACGAACACGAGTTAATTTCTAAGATGGTGAGATTGCCAATGATTTGTTTTTTTATTGAATAATAATATCGTATTAGGTTGAAGCGTCGTCTGTTACAATAAGAACAAGTAAATATATGACCAATCCACTTCTATGTAGGAAACAAATGGTATAATATTTTTTGATGATAATGGTATAATAATTGTATGGTGTTGTTAGGTTTTGCATATTACTCATCCAGGTAAAGCATCTGTGTCTCGAAAAGAAGTCCAAGAAAAATTAGCTGAAATGTTTAAATCTACTCCTGATTGTGTAGTATGTCATAAAATGCATGTTCAATTTGGCGGAGGACGTAGTACAGCACTTGCTCTGATATATGATAGTGTTGACTTTTTAAAAAAGTTCGAACCAAAATATCGACAAATAAGAGTAACTAGTTAATTTTATTGATTGTTATTTTGAATTAATTTATTGAATCACAGAAAGGTTTATTAACCAAAGGTAAAGTTACTCGCCGTATGAAAAAGGATATTAAGCATAGAGTTAAAAGAGCTAGAGGTGTCGCTGCTATGGTTGCTGCCACACAAGTTGCTGGATCCAAGAAGGTTATTTTTATTTTAATACTGTAATTTTTAATTTTATTCATAAAATCTAGTAAAAACCAAAATAAACATTTAAAAAAAATTTAATTAGTAGAAAATTGTGTTATTTTTTGATTTGAAGTTTTTTATGCATTTGTTTGATTTCACCTTGAATATTAAGTTTCTATGTTATTATGTTTAGTCTCTAAATTAGATTGATCATTCTTACTTATATATATATTTTTAAATGCTATAGAATATTAACTATTTACATTTTTAATACATATGTTACATTTTAACTGTGTATTGCTTTGATTTTACAACAATCTCGTACGAATTTCACCCTGGTTTGATTTTAGTATGAAGTTGTGCACGATTTTTCTAATTTTTGGTTGCTTGTTAGTTTTTATTCGGTAATTTGCATGTTTTACAATTCAGTATAATGCTTAATTTCTAGTCCCTAATATTTGGGTTGTTTTTTTTTGTTAGTCATAGTCTGTTGTAAACACTAGCTTTTGGTGTAGACCTTTATAGTTATATGCTGCTCGTTTATGATCATCTAACGTTGTGTGGCTATAATTTAGTTAGCATTTAGTTCAATCGAATTAGGACATCGGTATCGTTATTTTATCTATTTTGGTATTTATAAAGTAAAACACGTTTATTATATTGAGGTATATTCACATGAGGTATGTAATAGTGAAATTTGAGTATTTTAATACGTATGGGTCATTTCATGGTATGAAGTTTTGGCTTTTAAATAGAATTTGATGTTGAACATACAGTAGCAAACAATGTAGTTGCTGTAGTAATCGGCGGGTCATTGTGCATTGCCATGTTACCAGAATAAATCCCTTCAATTTCCCAAACTAGTTGCTATTATTTATCTTAAATAACTAACTCGTGTGTTAGTGGTAGTAGCATTAGACACTTATTAATCTATAACATCTTACATTTCTAAATAATTATAATATATATTTATAGGATTCACATTAATAAAAACACCAAATGTTTAGAGACCATCCGTAATAAAATAATTATAGATTCTATCAATAAAATGAGTATAAGAAAGCTAATAGTATATGAAGTACTAAAAATGTATAGTAACTTATTCAAATATTAAAAACGTTAGTCATCTTTATACACAACATTAGTAATCCTCCTTCTCAATGTCACTATCTTTAAGTTCCCAGCTACATACAAATTTTTCACTAATCCTACCAATTTTGGCAAAAATAGGATCCTCATCATCGTCTTTTGATGAATTAAATTCAGCGAGATAAAGTTCCTGCAATATAATGATTATAATATTAGCATTATATACATATGTATACTTGCAAAAAACAGTTGTTCATAGTATCATTAACATCATAAGTTTCATTACCCATTATCAACCTATAAATTAAAATTTTATTACTATGGAAATAGCACTTTGGCTAAAGAGGATGACTTCACTTTTCCAGATTGAGTAATAATCAAATTGCCAACTGTTTGCACATCATTCTCAATCAAAAAATTAGGATTTTCAATATCATCTCCATAAAGATCAAACTAAATAAGAAAATGTACAAAAACTTAATGAAAAATAATTAAGAGTACTTCATTCTCTGAATCAAATTCTAAATTTTCATTATCATCTATGTGTTTTTTATTGTGACCAAAAGTAGAGGAGTAAGAAGCAGGCATTTGAAATAATATAAATTCGTCAGACAGCGAATTATTGCACTAAATTTTTAGAACAAAAAAATATACATTCCATGTATAAAATGAATACATCATAATCACCATTCTCGGTGAAGTATTTCAAAAATGCAGAATAAAGATAGTTATTATTGGTTTTAAAATCGCAGGTATCTACTATAGGCTTAAAATCTTGTTCTTTACTATCATTTTCTTAATTTAATATCATAAAAATAAGGTAAAATATTATTACATACCATGAATGATAGAGTCTAATTTGGTGGTTAATGGTAGTGCAACAGGAAAATATTCACCAAATTGTTTAATAAGTTTAGCAAGTTCCTTTAAAAATTTATAATTTAAAGTATTCAAAAAAAATTTGTTACATTTTCCACCAATGGTTCATCGATAAGAGCTATAGCAGAAGAAGGTTGAGGTTCAATTTCTCTAAACATTTATACAAAATTTTATTCTTGTAAATTTAGCTATTTTATTAATATTACTACCTGTCATCAATGGTGGAAGTTGTTTTGGTTGATTTTATTTTTGACGAATTTATTGTGGAATGTGTTTTATCATCAATTTTAAGATCTCTCTGAAAACCTTCTGAAAAAAGACCTTTTGTAGCTAGAATTTTTAAATTTGGAATATGCTTCCTTTTTGGTTTATTTTTTCTTTCCAAGGTTGGAATATTACTATCATTCTTAATCAATAGCAGCAATAGTTATAAGAAAAAAGTTTAATAACTTTTAATAAAAAAATTCGTAGAATTTAGGATAGTCTAATATAAAAATTACTTTATTTAATGGAAATTTTGGATTTTCATTTAATGGACTATATCAAATGGTAACAATAATTTAGCACTTACAATTATTTACATTGGCTCTACTTTAACAGTTACTCTACGATTTAATGGAATATTTGGAACAAATTTTCGCTAAAATAAAGTAATTTTAATATAAACACTATAATTTATGTTACTTTTTTGGTTAAATTTGATAATTGCTTTATGTTCCTTAAAATTATTATTACTTACTTGATAACAATTAACTAAAAAGATAATACATATTATTAATGTTGTTATTCTTTTCATCTAGTAACAAAATGTTATAATATAATTTCTAAAGAAACAGAAAAGTACTGGATTCCATTTCATAAAATAAAATCAATCAGGGCGCCCGACACGCAATTATACGACTCGTAAACGGCGCATGCGCGTGTATGGAGCCAAGCGATTTCAATGACATTATTAAATGTTCAACTAAAGAAACATATCAAGTGATTCATGCAAATTTAACAATCAAAGATGTCAATTTTGATACAAACATGATTAAGGGAAATGTAAAATATGATATTACACTTATGGATGACTATAAAGGTAAGATTTGCATATCTGCTGCTAGTAAGAGATGTAAAATAACAAGCATATGTTCTAAAATTAATTCAAAACAAAAATATACCCCACTAGTCTTTAGAAAAATAAAAAATACTATCAAGAATGACCTACTTTCACAGTATTTGGCTACTGATCCTCATACTGATGTTAATACGTGCCGCTACAGCGATACAGATGAAAAAAAATCAAATAACATATTACCAGTATCAAAATTGAGATCTTCTATAAGTGTGTATAGAGAATTGTTTGGTGATATCAAAGTAATAGCAAATGCTGATCTTGCAATTAAAAATGAAAAAGGACAGTCAATCATAAGGTTAAAAATATTTTTTGAATATAAAATCAATGATGGAGTAAAATCAGGTTGTGATTATTATGAGAAAATTTTTGTTAGTCCACATTGCGGACGTTTTCCTTGTGGTGGATCAAACTTTTGCGAATGGTTTCCTTGCTTTAATAAAAGTTATCATAGTTGCCCATGGAAAATAAAGATAAAAACAAATAGTCAAAGTCAAGCTATTGTATCTGGATTTTTAAAACAAGCTGCTATTGATTCAAACAAATCGATTATTTATGAATATGTCATTCCTCATTGTACTAAACCCGGTAATATAGGTGTAGTTATTGGAGAAATAAATAAGGTTACGTTTGATGACAGTAATCATAATATATATAATCGTGTTGAAGTTTATTCACCTGATTGTTATATTTCAATTGCTAAAGAATCGGTATTTCAAATATCAAATTTTATTAAATTCTTTGAAGAAATGTTAGAATTTAAATATCCTGTTGAAAAATTTAAAATTATATTTACTGATATTTGTGTTAAAAAGCCATTAGTATTTTTTGGAATGGTAATTTTAAATACTTGTCATTTATGCCCATCAAATGCAATGCTACAAATCTACATAAACTATCAACTGTATAGCATGTTTATAGCTGACAGTCTTTTTGGATGTTACTTTACACCAAGATTATTAACAGATGTGTGGTTGTTTATTGGTAGCATTCTAGAAACTGTTGTAGCCCATTATTCTGCGTATATTATAAAATACTAATATTAAACTATTTTTAAAATATATATATATTTTTAAATATCTTTCTAGTTATTTAGGTGGGAGTGAAGCAAAAAATTACCTTTTTAAAAGTTATATGGATATGCTTCTAAAGAATACTGATAGCAATTACTTAGGAAAAGATTTTATGCTGTGCCCAATAATCGAATATTTAAATGACATTAAAATTCACCAATTTACAAAGTCTAAAATAAAAAAAGATATTTTTGATTTATATCGAGAGTGGTTAAATAGCTCACATTTGGACATAATATCATCTAAAGGTTATTATAATTTTTTAAAAATTTTTATACATAATCACAATTGATCATTTATCACATATTTATGACAATTTAATTTATCTTAATAGTATGAAATATGCTGTAGACAAGTTTTTATAATAATAATATCTATATGATGTGAATTTTTTTTATAAATGATATATTTATATTTTTACTACATGAGTTTTAATTGATAAATAAAAAATGATCTTTATAAGGTTTTACTTAGTAATCTATTTAAGTATCAAGTGTTTATAGATAATATTTATAAGTGCTATCTTATATTTTATGATAAATTTTAAATACAAAAATCATGTGCATATTTTTAATATTATAGATAATAAAATTCATGCATTGTATCTTATTTTTAGAATGTTGGAAGAACTTTTGTGCTCGTTCTTGGTTTGTAATTCGTTTTCTAGCTGCACATCAAACAAAAAATACCTTAAAAATATTTTTTAAACAAAAATTTTTACAAAATACTAAAGAGTAAGTATTACTCATATTATTGTATTAAAATGAAAATAGTTCAAACGTACTAAGGAATTATTCTTAATATATTTAAAATTACTTTATCATTTAGCTTACTGATTTATAGCTATAAATGTTATATTTTAGATTTGGTAGTGGATGTTTGATTATTGATTCGCAAGAATTTCTGCAGTTTTTTGTTGCAGTTAAAGGAGTTGATGAAAAAGAAACTCATTATATTGGTTCTGAGTTATTAAAAAGAAATAAACTGCTTAATTTGTCCATGGCCAATCTATATAACAAAAAGAAGCACTCTGTTGAATTTTATCTTGCTTCTGTTGATGATAATTTAAAAATTGATTCAAAAATGTTACCAAGCTCTATTAAGGTTTTTCTAAAAGAATATCGTTCTGAAGATATACACACCATAGAAGTATTGCCTATTATTCTATTCTATTAAATTCTTAATTTCAAATATTAGTTGGAACCATCTACAGGAATGTCATCGCTTTTGCCTGGAAAAATATGCTTAAAAGGTGAGACATCATGCCGTGGTGGTAAAATACGACGTTCTTACAAGAGACGGTTTATTGGTAATGATATTCAAACAAATAATGATCCATCGAAACAATATAGTTTAGAACGTATATTCATTTATTGTTTATCCTTGTTTATTTGCCTATTAGATATGGTTGATGACTGTGTGATGTTTGTGGTTCCTGATCCAACATTTTGTGATGTGTATGGTCATATTAGAATGTTGCAGTCTGAATTTGCTTGGCACAAACAACTGGAAAATAGTCATGATCCTCTTTTTCAAATGATTGCAGCTAATGTATGTATTAGCGACTAAAATGAGCTATTTTTTATGAATTTTTCTTAGGAATTAAAACATTTTCCTTCTCTTGATACATTGAAATCACTTTCAACCATTATAAAATCTAGGGGGTGTTATTATGGAGTGCGATTAGAAGCTTTCAAATCCCTTATTACAGTTCTTAACAATTTTGTTCCATATGAACGTTGCAATATATTACGTGAATTTTATCCATCAGAGATTTATAAAGCTGCTTTTGGTGTGAAATATGATCAAGAACTTAGTCAACCTTTAATATTTTCTAGTTTATCTGAATTTTTTCTACGTATTAAAATAATCAAATCAATGAAAAATATTAATCCTCCTAGAAATACTTCTGCTGATATAGAATGCCTTTTAAATACAAAAAATATGCTTTATCGTATATGGAAATGTAGATCTAATATTTCTAATGTTTATGCTGATTGTTGCTATCGAAGTGAGATATTGAAAACACTTGGTTGTTTGCTCCTAACTCTAAAATTAAAAGGTAGAATTTTTTTAATTATTTTTATCTGTATTTTTCTCAAGTATACAACAGTTTTCATTATATAATACTATGAATAATAACTATTTTAATATATAGATACTAGTGTTAAAATACTTGAATATGTTTAAATGAGTAGACTATATTTTTTTAATGATAATTTATATTTAATTAACATAGAGTTAAATTATTTATTTGAGCATTTTTAGTTTTATACCATTATCATAGATTTAATCGTATAATTTAACGTCAGGCATAAAAATTGAACAGTCTCGTTCAGTTGGTAGTTTTATTATTTGCAAAAACAATTTTAATTAAAACATTCACATTGATTTTAGTATTTTTTTCAAATTTTCAATATGAGTACCGTATGAACTATTTCATTTAACGTTGTAATAAAAAGGAATTAATTTTTAAACTATTAAGACTACCAAAATGTAGTTAAATCGTTAATTTTTTGTCTATGATAGATTGTTTACTTTTAATATATTAGAGTGTTGAAAATATAATAATTTAGGCATCATTGTCACAAAGTATGTGGAACTACTTCTTAATGAATCAATTGATGCACTTAATGAAGAAGTTGTAAAGCCCAGCTACCACTATTGTATATCTAAAGCATCATTAAAGTGTATCTATTATATAAACCAATGTGAATGCATTAATGGATGTAATCAATTGTTTTTACGTTATTCTCAATGTGGTATTAATGATAATATTCGATGTGAAGCAGTAAAATGTTTAATAAAGTCACTAAAAAATGTCAACAATTTTACCACACAAGCCTTTGATACTATAATAGATATTATAATGTATGATCCATCATTGGTAATAAAACAAATAGTTTTTTCAACGTTAGCAAAATACCCTCCTTTAAAGTGCATTGTAAATGCTAGCATTTTTTACTATTGTGAATTTTAAACAATATTTTAGGAAGCCAATGAATTTATTAATAGAGACTATATTATAAGTCAATTTAATAAAATATTTTATTATTATTATATATTTAATGGTGGTATCGAATGGAGTAGAGCTTCTTGGGATTATTTTGAACGTATCTATAGATCATTATTTGGTGACCCTCCTGAAATAGTATACCCATCTAGCTCTGTTTTAGTGCTCTCTAAATCACTTGTTCAAAAATCTGTAATAAATTTATTTAATTTTTTGTGCTTTCTATTTTTTTAAGATTGAAAATTATGAATCTCGTAAAAATTCAGATTTACATCATTATCCTGTTTCAGCATCAACAGCTAAAGTAGTTAAAACAATTGATGATGGTAATAAGATTAAAATTGTATTTAAATTAACCAATCATGAAGATTAATGTTTTAATGTAATTTTTTGTAAAGTTTAATGTTAACTTTTTATTATATATTAGCCATTATTGTAAAATGTACACGGTAGTTTAATGCTATAAAATGTATTTTTTTATAAAGTGCAAGTAGAGATTTTTTTAAATTGAGTACAAAGTAGTAATTTTCTATCTAAACATATTTCCAGATACTTTCTAACAGTATAAAATGCAATATTTAAATAAAAACATTTTTTTTTTATTTATAATTTTGTTTACTTATAAGATTATTTAATTAAAAATATTTTAACGATTCTATATATCTATATTACTTTAATTTTTTTACCACTTTTTAAACTATTACAGATAAAGTTAACGGATTATTCTTATATTTCACCTAAATAAATATATTTTACTATCGTCGCTTATCTTTTTTGTTCTTCCTTTAATAGCATACCATAAAACGTTATTTTTTTAAATAGCAAAGAGATACCATGATCTTTGTAACATATTTAAAATATGCTATATTTATAACTAACATAAAAATGGGTTATTTACAAATTAATTAAGATTTACAAAACTAAAGGATGATATTTATTTAATTTGTACTCAAAAAGTTAATATGTAGTAGCAGAAAATTAAATTACTTCTAATTTTGCCTCATCTGTAATAAATCGACTAGCTTACCGATAATATGTGGTCTTTCATACTTATTTCATATATTCCTATTTTAAGTTGTATTATTTTTTTTTAATTACGTTGAAATATTTTATTTTTCGTGCTATTTAAAGTATAAACATTATTTTTTTCTAAATATAGTTATAAAGGATATAAAGAGTACTGTAGTAATAATCATAGCTAATCATAATGAGGATTTAGGTCCCTTCATTGGATGCGATCATATCTACTTAAAATTCCAAGCTATAAATTGTCAATTAAGAAATTGATATATTATATTTAAGTTTTTATGAGTCAATTAAACATCGTATTTTAATAAATAGATGTCATTTATTATATATCTCCTAAACCATTCATTTTAAATAAGAAATAATTGATTATATCATGAGAAAAATATTTGAAAGATAAAACATAATCTTAAAACATGATATAAGTGTAAGATATGTAAAATATATGCATAGTTTGCTTCAATTTATTAGTTATATCTTAAAATTTTAAAAGGTATAAGATAATAGCTACTCTAATTAACTGAAATATTTGTTTTGTTTGTTGGAAAAAGTAAGTGGAAAAATGTTAATAGAGTGTCACTTCTTCTCTCAACCAACGTAACACTTTATTTAACATTATGAATCCGTCATTTAATATTTGATATCAATAAAAACTAATAGGATATTTTTCTTAATGAAAGAATGGTAATTGTCTGTGAGTCAAATTACCTTTATTTTTACGGTTTAACTATATAAAACTTGAATTTTTTGTATAACTATTAAGTGTATCATTACAAAATATAAAATCAATTGATTTGAATTTAATTCAAAGAATAAAATCAATAAAAAAAGATCTAAATCATTTTATTTGGTAATTAGTTAATCCTTGTCACATGGCATAATTTAAGAGATTATGATTCAAATTTAAATTTAAGGTATTTTAATGAATTTTAAACTCTACAGATTGATAAATCTTAATAGGCACAGTAATAACAATTAATTAATATCATTAATTTAACCTTTTTTTCTAAAAAAGGTAATCGTTGTTAATCGCTAGTAAATATCTAACAATTATAGTTCATATTTTAGATTAGCATCATTTATTGAGATAAAATATTCACACTGAACAAACAAATTTATAATAGATAATGATATCAAAATATTTGATATATTTATTTACATTATATTATTATATTAAAAATAGATTTAAAAATTAACATAACGTTTAAATTTTTAATTATAGGAGCAGATTAAATATAATCTAATTGCTCTTTTAATTTTACCAAAAAATGTATTTACAGATAAAAATAGAATAGTTAGAAAAAAAATATTATTTCTTAATTTTCTATAATCCTATAAAAGAATAAAATCATTTTGTTGAAATTAATGTAATTTATTCGAATATTCATGCACAGCAATAGCTAGATCAATTATAAAACATTAATTCGTGATGTATCGCATTATTCCGCGCAATTAAGACAATGATGGTTGTAGATGTTGGAGAGGGTACGACAATAAATCTATATCTCATTTAAATTTAAATAATATTTAGATATATGTCGAATTTGTAGAATGACTGTTGATGAAGTGGAACCACTTTATCATCCTTGTAATTGTGCGGGATCAGTGGCATATGTGCATCAGTCATGGTATTTTGGAACATTTTAATTTTCAAATAAACACATGTATAATATTGGTTGATATAGTTTACAAAAATGGTTAAAAGTATATAAAAAGGAGTAAGTTTACTATTAAATATATTAATATTTACAAACTGGATGTTTATGTAATGTTGTCTGTAGTTCATGTGAAATATGTGGTTTTAAATATCAATATTTAAATGGTAGAATTTTAATAATATTTTAAAGCCATTAACTAAACAAAATTTTATCATATTTAGTATACAGAGAAAAAGATGCACAGTTAAATGGTCCATTTGGACGAATTGTTGTCACTATTATTGCTGCATGTTCTAAATTAAAAATTTATTTATTTGCTATAATGTTCTATTTAATATGGTTTTTGATATTACCATGGACAACTGGTATATTTAAAATAAACAATTAACTATGATAAAATTTAAACAACCTATAGGTTTATGTGGCCAATCTTTGTTTGGACAGTATAGTATACTTAATGATATAACAAACGTTTTCAGTCATCCTTACAAGTAATATGCATCAAAAAATTTTATAAAAATAATATTTTACATAGATTGAACTACATATTGTATAACATTTTTTCTGGGGTAGTGTTGGGATATTTGTATATTGGTCTGTCTGTATTAGTTATTTTTCTTTCACCATGCTTATGCAATATGCTTGTTGATTATAAACAACCGAGTTGGTTGTATGATCTTAGAGAAAAGGTAGTAAATCGATTTCAAACTGTATTTGATAAAATCATTAAAAACTTTAGAGTTCGTATAACAATTGAAGGTATTTTTTAATTAATTTCGCATATAAATGTATTTTTAGACATCGTTTTAAAACAACAATATTTTTTGTCCGATTCATTATTAGCCCAAGCACTTAGTGAAGCATTTGATCCATTATATCATATTTTACCATATAACTCGCCAATGTGTAGTTATGGGGAAAACGTTTATTGTTTGTTAAAGTTTTTGAAATGTGATGAAAGGATTTCTAAAATTTTAAAAACAGCAATGTAATGAACTATATAATATATAGACCAGTAATATAGCTTGGAATAGTTTATCAAAAGCGTGCGTCATTTTTTGATAAAAATCGTATAGTTTAATAATTTTGTAAGGTTTAAAAAAATATTTTAATTTATTTTTTTTCACACTTATTCTATAATAATTTATATATACTAGATTCCAATCAGAGAGGTACATTTCAGTTTTTCAAGCAAAAATATTTCAACTATTTTTGGGCATACAAAAAGTAATATTATTCATGTATTTTACAAAATTATGTTAAAGCTGTTTCTTATTGTGGAAATGTATTAATTTTTACATTTAACTCTAAGTTTTTATATGTTTTAATTTAATAATAAGCTTTTCGATGTGCATTTGTAGCAAACAAATAAGGATTTTTAATTAAAACTAAATTTTATATTGCTTCTAAACAGCATAACCTATAAGAAATTATTTCAGTGTTGTGTGTTATGGCTATTTTATTGGTTTTAACATTGAATCAAAAGAAATATGATATTAAAACTATACAAATCTTCATTTAATATAGCGTTAATCTCATAGAAATTATAACAATATTTTTTAGCAGTATTTTTTTGACAAATTTATGTTTTTAATTTTTTCTATAGCTCGAATATCCGATGTTTTTTACCACATTCTATATTAACGATTATTATGAGTTTCAAATCATTCCTAACAAAACGTCCTTAAATGATATCCTTTGGATATCAAGTATTGAATGCCGTAAAACTAGGCATGCTATGGGCTATCGAGATTTTGAGTTTTACTATGTGATGGGGCTTACAACAAGTGATATAAATATTGTGGATGATTATAGCAGCTATAGTGATAGCAACGACAATATTGATGACTCTAATCATGATGAGGCAACTGCTGATAACGATTTAGATGACATAATGACTCGACTGTTTGATTTTGATTATCTCCTATTAAATCAAATAAGAAGCTACAATTTTTTTGATAGGGTAAACACTTTAATACGTATTGTTATGTAATAATATTACATTTAATTTAGTTTTTTGGTTATAACAACCTTCGTATATTAATTGTAATCTAACTACTAAATCACTTCTTTTATTTACATTATTATATTTAAGACTAATGTTCTAAAGACATTCTTTGTTACTATCTTTTTTTTGGAAATGTCAAGTATATTTCTACATTTTCTTATAATTACCATCAAAATAATTAGTTGTGCTACCAATAAGACTAATGGGGATCATTATCAGCATATTTAGCCCATTAATAAACTTCATTTCATTTTGGGCTTACAAAAATATGAAAATAAATAACTATGCACCATCATCCATCTTAATTGGCAATTCATTTATTGATGGATTGATATTGCTAACTATGTTTTATACAATGATTTATTTTATCTTATGGTTTACTGAAGTAACTTTTTTAGTATGATGTTAACTTTCTCAGCACATTTTTTAATATAGAGATTGTTAAAAAGTTTCATCTATTATAAGTATATATCATTTGTTATTGTTATGTTAATTATATTTTTAGCTATGCTTTTGTTTGCAGTACAATCCACAGCATACTTAAGGTTAATATTGATAAAAAGACATATCTTTATACATGTACGTATTAATCTATACAAAAAAGGTGTATTATATCCTTGTTATATTGATAATCTCAATGCCAGTATTATATGGAGCCGCTATAGCACACTTAATTAACGTAATTATAGCCATCCATTTCATTTTTAAGATAAAATCTTGTAATATTAACAATTATTTAGTTTTTTATTGATGATAACTATCCAAGATTCGCCAGTCAATTTTTAAAAAATGGTAATAATTAAATATTCTATCAAACTTGATACTTCCAATATATATGTATCTATTAATATATTTATATGATAGATTTATTGGTTGTAGAATGGTGGCTTTTTGGAATGATTTTAAATATTTGCATAGTTATCATTGGTTCTTCTATAAATAAGGTTTATGACTTCAATCGATTTAATAAAAATAAACTTTAGCTTATGCGTGTTGGCCTTAATTCAATTTTTTTCCCCACCAGGAAAAGATTACTAGTGATTATCGATGAAATAATAAACCAGAACTTACGACTTACATTGTTATTATTGTTTGAAAGATTTTTTGTGAACTTATTTCTCTTGATAATATACATATTTTTTCCTATTTATGCTTCTGAATACTTGGTTGGAAAAATTTTATTACTGAACTCGTTTTATTTACAACCTTTTGAATCCATTATCAAGCATTCACTAACTAAATATAAGTATATAGTTTCTTAGATATTTAACCATAAAAAAATTTATTAGTAAAATCTACGTATATCTGGATGGTAATCTATTTATATTGGAATTCATATACATATTTTTTATATCTATAACGTACATTTATTCGATCGACGCATCAAGTCGAATGATAGCAGTTATTCGCAGTATTATAACAACCATAGCAAATGCATGGTATATATTTGTAGTCCGAGTTTTTTATGTATTAAAAATTTAGTGACCTTAGCTCATATTTATTAGGAAATACAAATTTTATTGATGGATCTTATGTAATTTATAATGGTATCGTTGTTTTCTTAATTGATATTTTTACAAAGTATATGACTTATGATGGTATTCTCATGTATAATACTGCAAATATACTATCTTTTAAAAAAGAAGGTAATTTACTTTTATTTCATGTCTCAATTTACTTACTTTTAAAAGGTTTTGAACCCTATGAATCTTCTAAGTACATGAAACTAAAAGTAATTATAACTTTTTATTTCTTTATAATGCTTTTACATAAATAAAATATTAATAAAATTTATATTTTAATCAAAGTAAATATATGCAGTTAATTTTTTAATTTGAATGAATAATTTACCTACATATTTATATTCTTTAGTCACTGTTCAATCATATGATTTAATTGTTAACTATAATTCTAGGTGTTGATTTTTTATTCTTTATTTTTCTCCACTATAACCATCATATCAACACTTTATTTGACATTTTCAAGTAATTTTATACTATTTAGTCCTTAATAATTACATTTTATGTAGTTTTGTGTGGAAAACAACTATTTTTAATGCTTGGATACAATAACATGCCTAATTATATTTCATATTCGTTTGGAACACCTTTTTTCCATCTAATATATTTTCTGTATAAAAACTGTCCTCGTTTGGGAATTGATCATCATCTTAGGCCACTAAGAATAAAATATATTTTCAGTAAAAAAGTACCAAAATAATAATTTTCTATTCAATAACAACTAAATGTTATTATGTGGCTAAGTTTCTTAGATTCTATCTTATTACTGGTGTTATTTTCCCCTGTGTAATTGGTGAACTATTCCAATATTGGATGTATATTATGTTACGATATAACCTCGACGGTGATATGACCACGTCAGTTTTCCGTGTAATTTTATTGACCATTGGAAAATAGGTATATATTTAGTATGTGTTTAATATTTAGAGTTGGGTTTATGGAGCTATTTTTTCCAATATGTTAAAAGCTTTACAAATTGCTTCACCAAATTTGGTTCTTCTTACTAATTCGAACAGAGTTTTTAATTTATAGATATAAATTCATATCTTTTATTACTGATGCACATATTTAGGTCTATTTACACAATGTTTATGCTTTGATTGGTAGTAGGTTTGATGAACGCTTTTGTCTCTCCATTATAAGATTAATTTTCAAATATTTTACAGCTCCATATTGTTTAATCAATTCCATTCTGTATGCCTTATATACCGAAGAAAGTACTATAAGATATGTTCAATATATTCTCTGTACAATTTCACCAACAATTGTGCTTATTTTAAGCGTATACTATATTTTTAAGCTTATTTGTCATCATATTTATGGATTTTATCTTTTAACAAAGTAATTGTTGTTTTTTTAATTGTTTTATATGAATTTTTTAATACTTAAGTTATTCATTGATAAAAATTGTACTTAACAAGACTCAGAAACATTCTGATTCAAAAGATGTATCAATTTTTGTTAGCCGTTGCCAACTAATATCACACAAAAGCTTTATTGAAGGATCGCAGGACAACATTGTTCATCCATCTTCCTATTCACAATAAACCTTCAAATCATTCAACTCTGAACAATTTACTCATAATATTGTGTGTGCTTATCAAATTTTGATCCTTTAATTTATGATTATTTCCTTTAAAAAAAATTATTTTCAAAAAATTTGTATTTTTTATTTAATATGATAGCAGATAATAGCTAGATCTATCCTCTTTAGCATGTTAGTTACTACTTATATATATAAATTATTATCCAATAAATGAAGAATATGATATATAATTTTATTTATTAAATATCATATTCATTAGCATGTTGGTTCATAGAAAATTCAAATAGGTTCTCTTACAGTTATATTGTACTCACATGCATATTTATTGCATATTTCATCAGTTTTGTAGCTTATTTAACTATACTATATTGATTCAGCTAATAATAAATGAACTGTACAGCTATCCTTAAAACTTTTTTACACTACTAAATTAATGGTCACGTGACTAGTTTTTTATTAATTTGCGTTGAGTTAGCATTTCTACGCAAAAATTGTGTGATCTAGGCTTATCTGCTTTAAAATTTTCACTCACTTAAAATTTATTTTGTCTTGAGTATAAAGATTTTATTTTTGAACGATTTTTTTCATTTTAATTGCAATGTTTATAATTAATATTTATCTACCATGTCTTTTTTTTCACTTACACAACCTTGATGTCTTGCCTATTTTGTTACCAAAACTATGTCGCCATGGGGACATGACTAATGAAAAAAAAAGCTTTGATTTACATATTTCAATTGTCAATAGAAAACCATATGGTTACACTTTATAACGCAAGAATAATGAAAAGTAGAGACCATTCATTGGTATCACTATTATGAGACTGTTAAACGAAAAAAATAGGTCTAACTAACAAAATGATGCGTGTGTCTTCTGGTACAGATTTAATGTTACTGGTTTACATAAACAAGGTTATTTCAAAAAGATGACTAAATAAATAGTTTTATCAAAATAAATATGTGAAAAATTTGTGATACACATGAATGTTATTATACCCTTATATTTTGCACACGCCTGAGTTAGTTAACGTTTGTAGTATTTTTTTAATTTAATTCAAAATTTGATAAAAGTAAATCTAAATAATTATTATATACAAAATTGATAAATAATATGATAGTTTTCTGTAATGAGTTAGATTCATAATATTATAGATAGTACAAATAATATTTTATTATATAAGAGCATGCGTATTAATTTATAAAAAATTGTATTATTTATAATATAAAAAAGTTTCAATTAGAAACTATCATAGTGAAAATATAAAAATAATTAGTGATTGTTTAATGTATCATAAAATATTTTTTTACTTGCAGCAATCAATTCATCATTCAATACAAGTTTATCGGTAAGAGGCTAAAAAATTATAGTTTATTTAATTTCATAAATATTATTATAACCAGATTAGAAGTATTATTTAAAATTGTTTTAATTTTTGATATATTTTCACAGTTCTCATTTGTGGATTCTATTTCGAGTGATTCTTGCGTTATATTATCAAAGGATGGGATACAAAAGTCAGTAACAATTAACCTTAAAATATCACTAATACTATTATTTTGGTTTACTGGGTTGTTTGTAACTGAAACCAAAAAAAATACATGTATATCATTCTATTAAATTAAATGTTACCTGCAGTAGAACTGAAAGCTAGTGGTCTTAATTTAAATGAAGTTAATTTTTTAGATATACAGATAATCTTTTTTAATTCTTTCTCATCTAATAATTTAGTTGAAGCAGAATTAGGTAGAGATCTTTCTATAAATTTAAATAATATATAACAAATAATTTTTTTTGAATAATTAATATATACATACCTCGTTTCTTTTTGTGTTTCTTTTCTGAACGTGGTGACAAAATTTTATTTTTACTATATGACAGATAAATTATAAGCTATTATTTACATAATAAATAATTATAATTATAGAATGGTATGATGATGCATATTCTTATAACAAATAATGTAAAATACTCTTTAGTCTTTAAATTTTCATCTTTTAAATTTCTAATAAATTTTAACTTTCTAATCTTAATTGTATCATAATTATATAAAAAACCCGCGTTTACGATGTTCATAGTCATCTAGTCTTCTTTTTCTTTCATTGGATACTCTTTCAGTGGCTATCATACAGAATAAATTACCTTTCAACTTATAAAAAAATAATATATATATATACTTGATGTTTTAGATGAAGATCGTGATTTTGATGAAGTTTCACTTTTTCTTGCACCTAAATCCATCCATTTTAATAATAAACTCGGTTATTTTACACTATATTACTTGAACTTTTAGTATTCTCTTCTTTTTTATTATGTCTTGAACTTCTTTTCTAATCAATATTACTATTAAAATCATATATAATTAAAAATTAGTATACAGAATGTTTCAATTCATGTCGATGAGATCTTTCACTATGCGCCGCCATTATATTTTACTTCAATATCGCACATGCGTAATTGATATGCATAATTATGTAATTAGAATAAATTCTTAATAAAAATTTTTATTTCATTAAAATTCAATACATAATTACATATAGACATTCTAATTTTTATTTATACTTTACAGAAACTATTTTTTGATAATCATTTAAAACCAATCTACAATCTTGTGTTATATGAATTATTTAAATATTTTTTTAAATAATATAAAACATATTTTAAAAAATTATTAAAATATCTATTCTTTTAAGTATTAGTAACGTTTAATGAAAATTTAATATTCATCTCATTTTTAATCGGAGTTATTCGTATTGTTATGCTTCGGGTAACTTTTTATTTTTCATTATTTTGTACATATCATCAATACTATTCTATGCTTTTTTTTAATTTTTTTTATATATTTAATATATTATAGCTGTAAACTTGATTTTCAATAAAACAAAAAGTTATAATATATTTGATGTATGAATCGTTTATAATCAGGTAATTTGTATCTAAGCAACTATAAAGCTAATTCTGTTGTCTTGTATAACATTGAATTATGATTTGTAGTAAAAGTTATTGGTTTACTTAAAAAAAACTTTAAATACTATGTGCTATATGTGGATAATATTAACTTTAGTGATAAGATTTTAGTAAATATTTTTTATATCGATTAAAATATATATAATTACAATTAAATTTATTTTTTTTATTTTTTCTAATGTAGAAAAAATATAGTATAAATATTTTGATGGAATAACTAGAAATTGGTGTAACCTGATCATTAATGCACTTGTCTTGATGCAACGTTACTACTTTTATATAATTTTTAATTAAATACTTTAGTTAAAATCTAAAAATAATGTATTTTATTAAATTATTAATCAAAATTTTTAGGTTTTTAATTTATTAGTGCAAATGGGATCGATTATTATAAAAAAAACTATGATTATATAATAATTTATATAAAAATGGCACAAATTTTATATATCCAAAATTATTTTAAAAGTAGTAATTGTGTTACTTTTACTTTGAAATGATTTAATATGAATATATTACTGATAATGGCAATAGATGTGACTGTTTATGGATACAAAAATGAAAATTAATTTCTTTAAATCAATATTAGTTGGTTTTTATACTCCATTATTTGAAATAAATAAATAATAAGAATATATGTATATATAGAATGAAATATTCATTGAGCTATTAGTTTTTTTAATTATGTCTAAATTAACTAAGCATTTATACATGTATATAAAATCCATCAATAATATATAAGATTATTTAATATTATATAATTTTTATTGCAATAAAAAAATTTAAGAAAAAATAGTATAAAAAGATGTAATCATTTGATAGTTGACTAATAGAAATGTATCCAAGCAATATATCCCCCATGTTATTACGTTGTTTCGTTATAAAAATGACATTTTTATGTAGTTAACACCCTTGATAAGTAAAAATTTTAAAAAAATAAATAAAATGCATTATGAAAGATTAAATAGTTTATTATTAAGTATTTTAATTGGATTTATCCATGCATTTATGATATATGGAAAATACGTTCTATTATATAAAGGAAATAGTGTGATTTTTTTAAATTACAACTTGACTGCTATAGTAAAGGTTCACTCTCAAATTAATTCATATATGACTCCATCATTCAATGAATTTGCTAGAAATATGATGATATGTGATATTTATATGGAATTATGGCTAATATTTATGATATTGTTGAATAGTTTTGTAAAAGAACCATTTATACCACACGGAAAAAAAATTTTTGCTACAATATCAGCTATAGATATTAGTGAAATAATATGTTTATTGTATGAAACTAAAAATAAATATTTTATGGCAATGATAACAATAGTAATACAATTATTATTGAATTGTTACCAGACAGTACATTTTGGTTACAAAACAGAAATACCTACAATTAATCCAGATGTAAATTACAAATATACAAAAAAAATAATATAATATTCATATGAATGATATATTTAAAACAATATTTATACTTTTATTTGTTTATTTAGATTCCTAAATGGATACGTGCAGTACATAGATTATTACTTGTAAATGGATTGGGGCTCAATACAGGATGGTCATTTATTCAATTTATTATTCTTATTATAGCTATAATCAAACCAATTTCAACTGAATATGAAATGGATTTATATCTTCAAGTATTGATGTTAATGTTGTGTGTTATGATGTGTGGATATTTTGTATATGATAATATTGGAGCCAAATCATGGACAAGATATCTTATTTCACCTTATATAATAATATTTCAATATTATGTTGGATTGTTGATCAATTGCAAATATCACAATATACCAAATATGTCTCTACTTATACTCATAGAAGTTACAATTGGGACAATATTATTGTATGTAGTCAAAATATATATTACATTACAAGATTATCGATCAAAAAGGAGCTTCTACACTTCATTGAGAGTTTTACCAAAGCAAAACTAGCTTTTAACATTTATATTACTTATTTTTGTTAATTTGATAAACAAACTAGTCATTTTTTGCATAAAAATATAATATTTTATGGTTGGTAGAGAATAAATTTATATCAACTACAACCAAAATCAAGTTACTATAAATAATACATCACACTACTTAATCAACAGAAAATAGATATTAATCTCATATTAACAATAATGATTTATTATAGATCCATATTACTACTTTTTATGACAATAATTCTACAATTAACCTTTACATTTGATCAATGGACGAATATAGAGGTGTCAAGTTTTAGTCTAACCCACAGTGAACCATTATTATCATCATCAACATCGCAATCTTTATCAAGTTATATATATTTAAAAATTGGCGATGATACAGATCAAATGGACCTAATAAAGTCATAATTATTTTATACTTTATAGTTTTATAATTAGATGCTAGAACTGTATCAAAAAATCATTTTTCAAACTGTCTTTTATATAACTGTTCTGTGAGAAATAGTTTCGACTGTAAGTGTGAATATGAACCTATTAATATAAAAAATAAAATATCCTTTTATAATTTACACATTTTTATGGATGGTTCTATAGTAGTATCTGATAAAAATAGCTATCATACATAATAATAATATTGTAGGGTTGTAGCTTTGAAGCTAATTTTAGTCAATGTTATCTTAAATATTATTGTATGAAAAATTTTATTAAACTTCCAATAAAATGTAACTATTTTCTTCATAAAATTATATTTATTATTTTATCATTATAATATTTACAATAAATCAATAGTAAAGAACACATTTTATAAACTTGGATACAACATGGAAAGTTTTAATGGGAATATTCTCATTTTATCAGATCCAACTGCTTTTAACTTTAAAGGTATATATATATATAAGTGCATACTTATTTTTTATATGTAAAATCTATAGCAATAAAATTATATATAAATAATAAATAGATTTTTATCGATTACCCTTATAAAAATATTTATTAATATATTTCAATTATTAAAACAATAATAATAGGTTGTAATGATTACTTTTAGGGGCACTGTTTATGGTAAAAGTTTTTGACAAGCCTATAATAACATATTTAGATCAAATAATAAAAGATAATAATAATTCATACGAATTATTAGGTAATATTTAATGTTATACTTATTTTTAATTTAAGGTTACAATTTGAAGGTTACAGTATGAAAATAACACAAATATATCAAAAAACAGGTCTAACTAATATTATTATGCTTTAAATTGATTTTAATATTATATTAATTTTAGTAATAGTAGTAGGAGCTCCTAAAACTAACCATGGTTCTGGTGTTGTATATAATTTATTTAATATGTTGAGCTTTTATAAAATATTTTTTTTTAATAAGAATATTAAATTAAATCAAATATAGTTATTTTAATGAATATAAATATTGAATATTGTAGTTAAAAATATAATAAAATTCACAATTATTATCATTTTAATTTTATCATAATTAGGTTTACTATTTTTCAAGTAATTATTCATCAAATTTTGTATAATAATATCTATATTGTGTGGAATAGTCGATAAATTAATATATGGAAAGATTGATCCTCCTAAAAAATATAGTCAAGTATATTCATGATTACATTACGAATTTTTTTTAATATATAAAATTTTATTACCATTTAAAGATTGGACAAATGTTTGGGTATGAGATTATAACAATTGATTTAAACAATGATGGGTATTTTTTGTATATTTTCTGTAATATTACCATTTGTTGCTCTATATAATTAGTATCAATGAACTTATTATCTCTGCTCCATTTTACAGTTCATATCAATCACAAGGTGTTGTTCATATTTTTCACTATTCTAATAATGTATGATAATATTATTTTTATTACTTGTCTATTATAATTTATTATACTTTTAGCAATATTTCCATATGGTTACTGTTAAACCCCCAAGTTATCCCTTCTCATATATTAATCCTAGTATTATCAACTTTGGAATTGTTCTAAAAAATCTTGGCAGATTAAACAATGATTTAAACGAAGGTTTTAATTTTGTTAACAACTTTCTCATATTTATCAATTTCTTAATAATAGATTTTGCAATTGGTGCGCGATACTCTCATCATCATGACAACTATTATTTTCATATTTATTATGGATCCAACTATACATCACTAATATCTCGCAATATCAATCATATTAAAAACTCAGATCCATTACCATTCTCATATCAATTATTTACTTCATTTTTATTCAATCGTGAATTGAATAAATACTCTACAAATTTAAATTTCCTATCATTGTCAACTAAAATAGATTTAGATCGTGACGGTTACCATGGTAATATAATTATTTTAATAGCTTTTTTATTAATAAAATAGAAATAATGGCTGTATATGAAAATAAAACAATCAATAAAATATTACACAACATGATTAATATGAAAATAAAGAGAAAACTTATTTCTAATATTAAAGTAAAGCTAACTGAAGAGATAATAGCAGAGTGGAAACAAGGAGAGCAGTAATTATAACCTATACCGACATATAACGATATAAACCATATTATAGAATACATGTTGAAGTAAACATATGCTTATATGATCATACAATACATTCAAAAAATAATAATACAAAGTTAAATATTGGTATAAAAATATTTATATAAATAACTAATAATATAAGATAAAATTAATTGATTGATTGATAGCATTGTATTACTATTTCAAAAATGGTAATGTTGCTGTAGCCTATTTTAATCATATTATGAACATAGTAGAAATGAAGAACAATAAATGTTTTGAATGGAAAGAAACATACCAAGTAATATTATAATGAAATGTGTTATATACTATAATATCAGTTATAGGAGTATTATGATATGATATATGAATTGGAAAAAATAGTAGTAACAATAAAAAGTAAATCTTTGATAGATTTAGAAAAGTGGTATATTGATGATGATAACCGTTATTTAATACGGGATTTCCATCATATATATACAGCCACTACTAATATACATTTGAATATTATGGATGACCAATTAAAGTAACTTTAAATTTAAATACAAATTGGATGCAATGAAATAGCTTGTGATTTTATAGTATCATAGGAAGCTTAATTTATACCTTAAAATTACATTGGAAACTAAAAATTCCAAGGTTTTGTATAATTAAATTAATATTACATGGAAATAGTGGAATGTATACAAATTTAAAAATAGACCCAGTATATTTATATATCCAATTACCGTAGCATACATATGGATAACTAATTGATAGATATTTATAATTGCCAATGTGACCACAATTTATCAACAAAACCAATCAAAAATATCACTTATAGTTAGTTTTCCTGTTAAAAATATAATCAACAAACAGGTTTTTTTACTTTTAAACTACATTTTTTAGATTAAATTGTAGATATATCTGTGTATTATGTTGAAAAATTTAAAAATAATGAAAAATAATCATGCATTATTTACTATATCAAAGTAGAATTTATATTTGTAGTGTAATTAAAACCAATAGATAACTATATTTGTTAGTGAATATCAACAAATTTTTCAAAAATACATGCAACTAAATAGTAATAAAAAGAAGAATTTAACAAAATTAATTTTTCATTCAATGTGAATAATTCATTATTACTTTATATGGCCATATTTAAAAGTTTAACTTGAAATTTTGTAGAGATTTCAGATTGAACAAATATTTTCAACAAAAAAACTCTACATCAGCTACCTTACTTATAAATGTAAGCTCACTTTCTTTAATTATTAACTAAATTATAATTTTTAGATAATTAATAATAATGTTAAATTAAACTACCCATTACAACTAAAATTGACAATTAAATATGACCGAAAAAATGCAATTTTATTTAAAAATAAAATTTATATAAATAATCAAGTAGATTTATGCTTAATTTTATCATTATTTTTAAAAATAGCTGTTTGAAAATGTAAAAAAGGAAAGTGAATATTGCAATCAATTTATTGATTTAAAAAATGTTAGCCTTTATATATTAATCTACCTAATAACACTATAATATTGATAGATCAATATTAATTGTAATTTCAGTTCTTTACAATCTGGAATAAATGTAATGAGTCTTCCATTGCATGTGAATTGGTATACCAAAATTAAACATCATCAAGTACTTTTAATATCTTTAATAAATTCATTATTCTTCAATCATGGTATCAAGAAACCTGTAAAATATTTAAAAGTACACATTCATAGTGCAATAAAAATAATTCAATCAACTTGCTTTTTCCAAAAAGAAACATATATTTCATTTAAAAATGTATATATACATTTCTTACATCTTATATGGTATACTCAATTTGTTTTATCATAGAAAAAATTCGAATACATACAAGTTCATGCAAATGCTTACACTTTTCTAACAATCATCATGTTAATAGTAATACTAATTTTAATAGTTGCATTAATTCTATTAGTAATTTGGATAATAATGAATGTAATGTTATACATGTTTATTTCTTGTAAACTTTCATTTATAGAGAAACTCTATTCAAATTAAACAAAAATTTCACAATTCAACACCTTTTGTTCCTCGATTCAAAAATAGTGCTATAACTAAATTGAAATACGCCTTCCAAATGGATAAAACTTTCTTTATGTAATTAAATGTTACTTTCTGACATCCTTCACTATTCTTCGTACTTACATATTACTCCCGCATTTTTTCTGCACATTTTATTTATATTTAATCACACAACATAAAGTTTTAAATCACATGTGATTTTTTTGATTTAAAAGATATTTATAATTAAGAATTCTTACGCAACCTTATAACGTATTCATTTTTTTATTAATACATTGCAAAAGTTGCCCTATTAAATAACATTAATATATTATAATAACAAGATACACATTTGTGTAGAATAAATATGTTAAATACTACTATGCTGCCTAATATAAATGTCTAAAACAATGCCTTATATACTACAATTAACAATTTATTTTAGTATAAGTAAATTTTCTTATGAAATGTAATTTATTTTATCGCATTACCTACACCAATAAATATTATAAAAAAAAGAATAATGTTATTCCATTCAACAACAAGATAACATGGTCACAATATTAGATCTTATTTATAAGAATATTACCCCAATATTAAAATGTATAATAAAATAACAGTGTTATTGGATAACGAATAAGAAAAGCTATCACTGATGAATAAACCTATTAAAAAAATTTATTAATATACATAGAAAGATAGAAATTTTACTTGAAGTTTAAGAAGAAAATACAACAAGTCAGATTCACTTAATGGGCCATATTTTCTTAAAACAAAATTAAGTACAGTCATATTATCAGTAACAACATCTCTTGAATCATTAATAGATTTTTCTGATATAGTTGCAAGACCAAAACGTGACATCAAACCAACAATAATACATCCAGATAGATCAAGAGAATTTAATTTGAAACCAGTTTGACTAGGTTGTCTAAGTAAAGTATCCTTATTAAGCCTATACATATATATAATTAATAAAGCTAAATGGATGTGTTAGTGAATGGAAAAAAAATAAAATCTATTTCTATGTACGTAGTACAATCACTTACATTGGTAAACGATGTCTTGGGCATGGTAACATATTTAAAAGTTGGGGTAATGAATATACAAAATTGGCAATTTGAGGCAAGAAAAATAGCAAAAGCGACTTACAACTGTGACTTAATATACCAGCAACAGCAAACGTCATTCCAGCAAAATAACAATAAGTATTACCAACAAATATTCTAGCAGGATACCTATAAAAATAGTTTAATACTTAAATAACCAAAAAAACATAACAATGATTAACATAAAAAATAGGTTTAAATAAAATCACCTATTAAAATGGTATAATGCCAATGATATTGCCATAAAAGGAAACAATATACAAAGAGGTACAAGTGTTTGCATATTGCCTAACATATATTCCATTAAATTAAATACAATCAATGATATAGCTATAATAATAGATTGGCCCACTTCAAGACCATTTATTCCAGCATATATATTAATAGAATTGGAACAAAATATGGTCAAACATATCATAAATAGGTAATAAAATATTCCAATATTGACATATTTTCCAAAAATAAACCGTAAAAGAATAGGCATGATAATAGTGGTTGAACCATTATTAATCATATAGACTAATACTAATGGAATTGAAGCCAATAGAGGAAGTATTAATTTATATCTCCATCTCAAATTTAAAACATCATCTCCGAAACCCAATAAGATCATACTTGTTATAGATAATAATGCTGCCAAATATTCTACTAACTTAAGTATACATTTAAATTAGTTGTCATATATAATATAATATTGATTATTTTATTAACATACATAAGATGGGTTGTTCCATATTGTAGAAATTCCTGTCATATAACCACATACATATGGTAATGCTATAAATACAAACAATCCCATTATATATACAGTTCCACCCACAACACCAACAGCTTCTGGTCTACAATTAACCAAATATAAAATGATATCTTTTATAAATTTTAATTACATTACAGTATCTTCTTTTCTACCGTAATCTCTTCCTTTCAATCCTGCCATAAGAAATAATTGTGAACAATTTTCTATTGCACGATAGCATATATAATATGATACATATGAAAGTATCATATTTGATAATAAAACTAAAGTGGTATTCGACAAAAAATGTATAAAAAATTCAAACATGACTGACTGAATAGATAAGAGTCTTAAAAATACAACAAAATTCTACCCAAATTTAATTGTAGCTTTATATAAATGACTGCGCATAACATGTTACATTGGATAGATTAACTGATTAGTGTTATCTGTTTGTGATTGCATTATCAATATTGTTTATACATTGATAGTACTATTTGAATTTATTAATAAAAATAAATTTTTCATATTAAATAATAATTGTTTAAAAAATTATATATTATTTCTCTTTTTAAATGTGATATATATTCTTAAAATTTTAAACAATAATAATCAATTATTTAGTTTAAACAGTATATATACTATTTTTAAGCTCATTTTATAATTCTTATTATATATGTATATCAAATTAAAAATGATATGCACATTTAATTGATATAGATAATAAATTTTATGCATAAACTCTTTGTGTCAATTTATTTTACCCCTATATTGTTCTTTTGTTAAGGATACGATAAATTATAATCATAAAATGTTAAAAATTAATTTAATCATCTTAGTTAAATTATATTATCTAGAATTATAGTCCAAATTCGTTTTTATCATTGTATAGTATATTAAATTCAACAATAATAGTATAGATATTCGTATAAAAATTATTAATCAACAAAATCAAATATTATAAAATCTTCCATATAACAAAAATTTCTAAGTTTATTATTATTCGATACAAATATTCTCTTAAATGGCAAATAAACGATTAGTTCAACCTAACGGCAAAACTCGTTTTGTTATTAGGATTCATCGAACATTATCGGTGATGATTTAATATTGTACAATATCATGGATTGGATTTATTTGAATGATATTATTAGTATAAAAAATTAAGTCACTGTATTCTAATTATATTTTTTACATGTAAAAAGCTTTTTTTATATTAATAGATAAAAGTGAAAGACATTTATTGTATTTTATTTGCCAGAAATGATGTTGTAGTAAGTGGTTTTACTAACATTTTCTTTTAAAAACTTAAATTATGATAATATCTTTTTTATATGCAAGTATTGTTTAGCAAAAGCCTACAGAGAATGGAAGAAATCTTATCATTTAAATTATAAGGAATATAGTATTTTAAAAGTTATATTTGAGATACCTTTGCTTTATTTTTTGATATTCATAAATTTTATTTATGTAGGTATAGCCCATTTTAATAGTTTAATAAGCTTCAAATTTGTCAATTTATGATAGTCTATACATAATTCAACATTTCTTTCGCAAGGCTGTTTGATATTTAATAAATTATAAACAAAGTTTTAAAAGTTTGTAATACAGTTCAATTTTTAACCTAAATTTTGTATAAAACTATACTGTTAAAGAATATTATTTCATATAATGCTTAGAGATCATGGTTTTATCGACAAATGAACTATAGCAATCACTCCTGTATTATATTCACAAATGTATGGAATATTTTTAATAATTTACAGTGTATTATAACATTCACATACATAGAATATAGAATATTTGTGATATGGAGGCTATCTAATGGTATATTCTTTATACAGGTAGTGAAGCATTCCTGTATTTATTATTTAAAGATAAATCATTATACAGTATACTAAATTAAACTTTTAGCATACAAACACCTGTATATAGGTATCTAAAATTCTGATTGATTTGGGCTAACCATTTAAAAAATTTAATTCATCTATATATTTTATAACTAAATGAACATTAATCCTTTAAACGTCTTATTAAACTACATTTTACATTAGAAATAAGATAATAGAATTGGAAGTGTCAGGGAATACACCACACACAAAAGAACTGACCTATTAATAGTAGTCTTCTACTGAAATATATTAAAAAACTGTTTTTAGAATTGATAGAGAAAGGTTGTTAACACAATAAATACTTAAGGTGGAATTTTAAATTTTTAAGAATATTTTTTTAATTATTTTAATGAAATCAATAAATCTCCTCTAAGAAACAACGGCATTGGTTTGGTATTACTTACATCACAAAATAGTAAATACCATTCATTCCAATTTTTTGGTATATAATTTAAAATAAGGCATGTATACATTATGAAAGATTTTTCGAGCATTATAATACAATCCACTTAAAACCAAGGTTTACTAGATCTATTTTCTTGATTATTCATAACAATACTATACTAGCAATATTAATGTACGTAAAATACTTGTTCAATACCATTTATTAGTAGAGAATACATAAAATACATTCTACATCATACATAGATACAAAATTCAAACATTTTTATCAAATATAAGCAAATATTTACAGTCTCAATTAATTATATATATTGATCTAGGCTTAAAAAAACATGAATAGATCTTGTAAATACACAAAAATCTATCTTTAAATCAATTTAAGCATACTCTATCTCTTTGTTTGAACATTTTATGCATGTATAAAAAACTGTTTGACCTTCATCAGCAGATCTTGTTTGCATAGTAGAATAGGTCATCTTTTCATATGAACATTTTGAACATTTTCGATCTATAACTGGTCCAAGGTTAACTCTAGGCATGTCTAACGATGGATTTTCCACATTTGAATAAGACTTGTAAACCATTTCTTCGTTATAAGTAATACATGAAGATGAATAGATATTTTCAAATTTTTTATAATCTATGATATATGAGCAGATATCACACTTTGCACAATCTCCTCTTTTAGGTATTATTACTATTGATCCACATTGGGGACAAAAATCAGGATCAGTCTCAAACAAAACCATCGAATGCGAATATACGCGAGTGGTAGCGAAGTAATAGTATTGATGTTATGTTTTAAATATTTTGTGTGTTTTTAAATAAAGTAAATAAAATTTGAAATATAATTTATTTAAATAAGCAGAATAAATTTTGTTTACTTAGTTAATCACCCTATTAACTTGTCATTCCATTTATTTTTTTATGAATAATATTTTTTTATTAAGATTTAATACAAATTTATAGTATTATTTAAAATTTTGAAGATTAACGTATGAATAATATAAAAAAAGGTTGTAAATAGTATATATAACTTGAACCACGTGATTGCGTTATAAGAAGATGTTATCAGCTGATGCTGTTGGTAATGATTACATCAATAATGTTTCATTTTTAACTTATTCAAATGATGATATACTTAAAATAAGTGTTAAGCAAATAACCCAACCTATGACTGTTACAAACCTTGGTGTACCAATAACAGGTGGTTTACTGGATTCATCATTGGGTGCAACTGATATAAATAATGTGTGTTCAACGTGTCGACTAACTGAAAAGTATTGTCCAGGTCATTTTGGACATATATCACTTTCTTTACCTGTATTTAATCCATTATTTTTTAAATTGTTACAAAACTTCTTAAGAGGAACATGCTTCTTTTGTCATCAACCTTATATTAAAAATTTTGTTAAAGCTAAATTTTTAACTCAATATAAATTACTTATGGAAGCGAAATTTGAAGAGTTTGAACAACTAGAATTATTGATAAATCGATGGACACGTAAAATGATGAAAAGATTGCAACAAACACAAGAACCATTATCAATGATTGAAGAGCTTGTTGTAGCAAAGATTGAAAGGTTTTATACAAAATTAACACAAAATAAAATTAATATACAATCATCAAATAATGTTCAAATGTTAACAAGTATTGTTATTGATAGAATGGATGAATATTTAAGAGGATTTATGAATGGTACATTTTTAGATAATAGTGGTAAATTTTGTAATCATTGTAAGTTACCAAAATTAAAGCTACATAGTGAGTTTTCAACAATATTTATGTTAAAACCGACACGATGTGATTCAAATCAATATGGTCATATTTTAAATAATTTATCAAATGAATTTTTGGAAAATTCTTCCATTAAAATAAATAATGAAACATTTATAAAGACTCATTATTTGACCCCATTAGATGTTAAGAAACATTTAAAATTAGTTTGGGAAAAGCATGCTGATCTTTTATGTACAGTTATGAATCGTCCATTATCTAATAATGTTGTTGATAGTTTTTTTATGGATAACGTATTGGTAATACCACCAAAGTTTCGACCAGTATCAGTATTTGGTGATACAAAATACGAAAATCCAATGACTTCAATATATATAAAGATAATTACTGCATCTTACTTGCTGAATGAAACACTAAATGCAATGGATGATGGAGCTGTACAACATGAAAGAATTAAATTAAAAGTACATGTACTAGGTAGAAATTTAGTTGGTAAAGCATCTTTTGATAAAATACAAGCAGCGTGGAATCAATTACAATCTAATATTAATTCATTGGCTGATTCTGAATTAAGTAAATCAAGTTCAATCGATAAAGTAGCTGGAATTCGACAAATATTAGAAAAAAAAGAAGGTCTATTTAGAATGCACATGATGGGAAAGCGTGTAAACTATGCTGCTAGGTCAGTTATAACACCTGATCCTTACCTTGATGTTGATGAAGTAGGACTTCCAGAAATATTTGCAACCAAACTTACCTATCCTGAACCTGTTACTGATATGAATTTTCATAGGCTTAAAAATGCAGTTCGAAATGGTCCATCACAATATCCTGGAGCAAATATGCTTGAAAAAAGTTCTGGTCATAGAATATTTATTCAAGCCAATAGACCTAATCAACGTGAAGCACAAGCAAGACAACTTATGAAGGATTGTGATGAGAAAAAACCTACATCGACAACTTTACATTATAAAAGAGTATATCGTCATGTGATTAATGGTGATATTGTGCTAATGAATCGTCAACCTACCCTTCATCGACCGAGCATTATGGCTCATAAAGTAAGAGTACTACCAAAAGAAAAAACCATTCGTATGCATTATGCCAATTGTAAATCATATAATGCTGATTTTGATGGGGATGAAATGAATTCTCATTTGCCTCAAAATGAACTTGCAAGATCAGAAGCATATAATTTAGTAGCAACATCAAAACATTATCTTAGTCCTCGAGATGGTAAACCCCTTACTGGTCTTATACAAGATTACATGATTTCAGGTGTATTGCTTACTATGCAAGATAAATTTTTCACCAAAGATCAATATCATCAACTAGTTTATAGTGCCTTTATTGATTTTCCTGGTAGAATTAAAACTCTACCACCTGTAATATTAAAACCATGTCAACTCTGGACGGGAAAATCAATTATATCTACAATTATGCTAAATATTACTCCTTCTAATAGAGATTTAATTAATATTAATAGTACAAGTAAAATTAGTGAAAAGCTTTGGAATATTGAATTAAAGGATCCAATTATTAAAGAAATGACTGATGATCAAGTCATTATTCGTAATGGAGAGTTGCTTACTGGTATTCTTGATAAAAATCAGTTTGGTGCAAGTTCCTATGGTGTGATTCACTCATTTTATGAAGTATATAGCGGCTTTATTGGTACTAAACTGCTGTCAGTTCTTGGAAGACTGTTTATATCATATCTGCAAGTGCATGGTTTCACATTGGGAATTGAGGACACAATTTGTATTGAAGCGGCTCAAGCTGCTCGTAATGATTTAATTGAACAGTCAAAATTGTGTGGAGATGATATTTTAAAAAGTGCTTTTAATATTAATTCTAATTTATCATCAACAGAACTTGTTCGTCTCTATAGAATGTATTATTATAAAAATCAAGAAGATAAACTAAATGAGGTAGAATTTTTTACTAAAAATCAAACTAATAATTTTCAAAATAAAATTAATAATGTTTGTATTCCTAATGGTCTTATTAAAAGATTTCCTTATAACAATTTGCAACTGATGATCCAATCCGGTGCTAAAGGTACAGCTGTTAATGCAATGCAAATTTCTTGTTTATTGGGTCAGATTGAATTAGAAGGTAAACGTCCTCCCAGAATGAGTACAGGTAAGAATTTACCATGCTTCGAGCCATTTGATCCTTCAATTGCATCTGGTGGTTTCACTTGCAGTAGTTTTCTTTCAGGCTTACAACCAAATGAATTTTTTTTTCATTGTATGGCTGGTCGTGAAGGATTAGTTGATACAGCTGTAAAAACAAGTAGAAGTGGCTATCTTCAGCGATGTCTCATAAAACACATGGAAGGTGTTACAGTTAACTATGATTTGAGTGTTCGTGATAGTGATGGTTCTGTTATACAATTTCTATATGGAGAAGATGGTTGTGATACTACTAAAATTCATTTTGCTTTTGATGGTCGATTTGATCTTTTATCCATGAATTACATGAACTTTTATCATGAGTTAAATGTGGATTATGCCAAGAAATTATTGGATGGTAAAAAAGCGTTAAAATATTTTAAAACTGTTGAAAAAGCTTACAAACGTTATTCACATTATCGTTCTGGAAGTAATGTTGGATCATCCAATTATAGGATTATTGGTTATCATGGTGATTTTAACCATAAAAAACCATCATGTTTCCAGCAGTTTTGCTTAGAATCAAATATATTTTCCAATACTCCTTTTGAAAGATATCGTGCATGGCATCAACTTAATCAAGAAGATAAAGAAAACTATCGACTAAAAACTTGTGGCTGTCCTTTACCTGTACTTGCATGCTATACACCTAGTCATTATTTGGGTTCGGTTTCTGAGATGTTTAATGATTTATCTAAAGGGTTTATTAAAAAAGAACTATCAAAAAGATATTCAGCTACAGTTGTTAATGTCAATGATACTAATTATAGTGATACGAATATATTGAAACCCCCATTAAAATCTAATATTAAATGGAAATGTGAGCGTAAATTATTTACTAAGCTTATCAAATTAAAATATATAAAATCATTAATTGATCCTGGTGAATCGGTAGGAATACTTGCTGGGCAGTCTGTTGGTGAACCATCAACACAGATGACTCTAAATACATTTCATTTTGCCGGACGTGGTGAAATGAATGTCACTTTGGGTATACCTCGACTTCGTGAAATATTATTAGTTGGATCATCTAAAATTAAAACTCCAACAGTTTCTGTTCCTGTTTTAAGTTGCAATCCACAAGCAATTCAAATGGCTAAAGTTTTAGAAAAAAAATTAACTCCTATATCATTTTCAAAATTCCTACGCAATGTGGTGTTAACTCACAACAAACTATATGATCCATCTCAAAAATATTTAGTTCGTACATTTTCAATAAAATTTCATTTTCTTCCCAAAAAAGTTTTAAAACATGAATATAATACAAATTGTAAAAAATTGGTGTTATTTGCAGAAAAAATATTTATAAAAAAATTGGCAGCAGAATTAAATAAAACAATTAAATATAAAAAGAACTTTTTTATTGTAAATGAAGAAAAATCTATTACAAATGATACAACACATAATAATGCCAATGAAAGTGTTGCTAATAAAGAGAAAAGTGATGAAAAAATAGAATATGATGCTAGCTTATTGGATTTAAAAAATAATGATAATAGAGATAATATTTCAATTGAATCATCTTCTGGTAATGAAATAGAAGATTATGGTGACATTAGTGATGATAGTTGTCCTAATGAAGTTGAACAAAACAATTTATCAGATGTTGATAACCATTTGATAAATACTATTAATGAACATCATACTAATGATATTCATAAAACTAATTATATTGAAAGTCTATTAGAATCGGATAATGATGATACAACATTATTAAAAAATATTTCAATGGTTGGTAGCAGCTCTATTAAACACTCAAATCAACAAAAAGCTCATCGAGTCAAATCCATGCTAGAAACCTATCCATTTTTATCTGGTTACAATTATGATGATAATGATTACAAATGGTTTGAAATTTGTTTTGAATTACCTGCTACATTAAGTAAGACCTTTATAAATCCACTTATAAAGCGTGTATCTGATATAACTAAATATAACTATGTTATTGATATAAAGCGATGCTTTGTTAAATGTCTACCTTCAAATAATCCTCATAAAATTACACCATCATATATTTTAACATTAGAAGGTGATAATATCCGTGAACTTTGGAAATATGAAAAATATTTAGCATTGAATCAACTTTATTGTAATAATATTCAAAGAATGGCTTATTTATATGGTATTGAAGCTGCAAGAGTGGTACTTATTAAAGAAATTCAAAATGTTTTTGGTGCATATGGTATTACTGTCAATTATCGTCATCTTACATTATTGGCTGATTATATGACATTTAAAGGTGTTTATAGTTCATTTAATAGATTTAGTCTTACAAGTTGTTCATCACCATTTCAAAAAATGAGCTATGAAACAACAATGAATTTTTTACGTTATGCATGCTCATATGGACAAAATGATACTATTGAATCTCCTTCAGCTAGACTAGTTATTGGTAGACCTGTACATACTGGTACTGATTTTTTTAATATACTAACCAAATTAGATATGAATCAAAAAGTAGATGTACGTTATTAATTTAATTAATAACATACATATTTTACAACTAGTATAACATTGTAATAAATAAATAGTAGTAGTCATATAACTTTTTATAACAATAATAATAATAATAATAGTGTTTATTATTGTTTATATTAACGCAATAAATATGGATATTTTTGTAATCTTTGATAGTATTAGTGGTAGATAGTAGGATATGGGAATTGTTATTATGATTAGATTAACAAAATGTGTAGTTAATAACACAGAAGTTGTGAATAAGAGGAATAATTCATAATTAGAGCATTATGATTCAATATAATTGCAATTGCATGGAGTAGTAGCTATATCTTGTTGAATAGCTTGTTGTATTTTATTATAGGTATCATCTTTAGGGTTAGTACGTTGATCTTTTATAATGTAAATTACTTTTTTTGTTGATCTTCGTCGATTAGAAGGTATATTTTTAACCTTTTTCTCTATTGCTGAAGTTGTTGAAGTAGTTTTTTCATCTTTTGATGTGTAGCCACTTTCCTTGTTACTTGCATTTGAATTTTTATCATTGTATTTAGTAGTAGGAATGTTGTTCATCATTAATGGTTCACTTTTAGTAGTAGTAGTATTAGTATTGGTGATTGGTTGATTTGTTGGAGGATTGTCATTTTTTGCTATATCAATATTTGTATCAAGATGGTCAAAATCATTTTTCATGTTAGATTTCACGTCTTTAATTTTTATATTCTTTTTAGATTTTTTGTTATTATTTCCAATATATTTTGGGAAAAAATTTTTAAAATGTGATGGATATTGTTTCATATATGGTTGTATATATTTTGGAATGATAAATCTATTAATTATTCGTGCATATCTACTAGCTCTAGCTGGTTTACCTTCTGGCCCTGTTACATTTCTGGCTTCTGGACCCTATAAAAGTAGTTTACAAAGATTAATACTATTTCACTATCATGTACTAAAATGAATTTATACGCATACTTTACAAGCTCTATATATATCAAATTGAACAACTTCACCATCGCCAATACTTTTAGCTTTATTTGGTGAGCTTCTCTTAATACCATTCTATATATAATATCCATATATTTATTAGTTTAGAAAGTCACAATATATATATATGTATTAATTGATAAACCTTATGCACAAATACATCTTCTTGTGTATCAAATCTTTTTATAAATCCATATCGAAACTTTACATTATACCATTTTACTATTCCATAAACTCCTTGTTGAATACACTCTTCATTATACTTATTTTTTTGGTTATGATCATTATCAGATTTAGTTAGACATGAATCAGTTGTATGACTATATTTTTGAAAACTTCTATCTATAGTTGATGAACTTAGTAGAGATTTGTTGTCAATATTTGCTTGTAATTTTGATGGTGATGAAGTAGATTGCATTACAGCTTGTTCCATTTTTTTCAACAATGTTAACTAGTTAATTAGTAGTATGTATTAAATAATTATATTCCACATTAATATTAGTAGTTACTTTGGTTACTTTAATAGTTTAAAATTAGTTTTTTAATTAACTTTCATTATTACTTTATAATAATAATTGTTTCTTTTTAATATTTTTAAACTATTGCATTCTTAATAATTTGTTTATATGGTAACAATCACGCATAATTAAATTTATAACAATTATCATAAAAAAAGATGATTTATCTATATGTTTGAAGTTTATGGAGATTGCTAACGAATAAATTAAATGTTTAAATAATAGAAATAAATGTCTTCAAATTTAATAATGTAATTCTTTTTATTATTGTTACTATTATTAATGTATTAAATGGATATATTTTATATAATAATGAATTAAAATAATTAGTTTATTTCAACCATAGAGTAAGTGAAAACAAACTATTAATTAAATATTCATTCATTCATTTATGTTAATTATTCCTCTTAACCAATTAATAATCATTGTATAATTATTTAATATTAAATGAAAAAAATACATTTTTAAATATATACATACATAATTTTATTGTTATAATATAGTATTTTTATTATCAATAATATTTTAGTTTATTTGCTACTATTAGTGTAATATAATAATTAGTTCTTATATTTCTTCATATTCAAAATATCATATATTGTTAAACTTTTTAATTAATTTATTAATTTGATTTATCTAAACTAGGTGGTTCATTTTTATGGAAATATCGTATCAAATAATTCAATTAAGATATTATAATCGCGCATGCGTAATCTGAGGTATAATGATGATGTTACATTTGCAAGTATTTTTGTAAGAATAGTCTTTAACTGAAATTTCATACTATTAATATCACAAAAATCATTTTAATCACAAATTTTATTGAAAAATAATTCTATTTTAGCGTGGATGATCATTATTAATATCACTTGATATGTTGTGCTTTTTATAAATAAACTAAGTTGTAAATTTAAAAAAAATTACAAATATATTATCCATTTTTACTTAAATAAAATAAAACGCCAACTATTAATTTTTAACACTAAAATTAAATCAACAAATTCTATATGGAAAATATTATGATAGATAAACAGAATTTAACATGAAATTAAAAATGAAAATAGCAAGCCTAGTATTAGATCTAAAATTTTTTAAAGATACACATAGCAATGATAACGTTTAGACTGTATAGTGAGATAGAATTAAATAAAGTTTAGTATGTAAAATTTTTAATCCATATGGCGATGACCAAGCCTACCAGGATGGCATTTATCAGCTACTGGTTCATCGTATTGAGATTTAAGATTAGGATAAGTTTCTCCTTTGATCATGTAATAAAAATTCTTACATTTTGGACATTGAGATCGATTATTTCTTAGCATGATAATTTGTGGATTATCAGATGGTGTACACATACAAGGTGCAACTGTAACCGAATACATATGAGTTATAACAATAGGGTTGTCAATTGTACCCCTAAATCTACATGGTTCAAGATATAATGGTTCTAATATTTCACGGTTGCTATCTTTAACAATTCGTTCTGTTTCAAATGTTAATGGTTCTTTTGATGTAGGATCAAAAAAAGATACAGCTCTAAATCTCTTGTACACTAAATTTAAAATCCATTAAAAGTAGATTTCAATTTATCAGTAATATATAGAATATAACTATTGCTATATATAACATCATATACTATACTACATATTATAATTTTAAAGGTGTATAGTATTATATATAAAATTAATAATACATGGATTAGAAGAACTTTTAAGAATTTTGTATGTGAATAATGGTTCAATATATGGAAACACAGTTAGAAGCCAATGTGATCTAGCTAACACCATCACATTAATTACTGATTCTGCGCGATAATCAATTTATATTTTAAATTATACGCTTGCGCATACCAAAAAAATCAATCAAATTTAGTTATCAACTATCAAATTGTATTTTATATTGTCATTTATAGAACATAAAAAAAATCTTCCATTAAATGATAATGAAGCATAACAAAATGCATCAGCAGTGGAAAAAATAGAATCATAAACTGAATCTTCATGAAGATCGTTTGTATCAATAATAGAAATATTTCTATCGGATTCTGTTATGGATATATTGGTTGAAAAACTATATAAAATAATAGAAAATATGTGTATCTAAGAACTTACAAATGTTCATTGTTAGATTTGTGAGAATTGATGAGTAATAGTTTCGCAGTTGAATCACTACTAGCAGTTGTTACTAATTGGTCAAAACAGTTATCATATTTTACACTCCATACACTATATGAAAACAAACATATCAAACATATTAGTAAACACTTAGTTGATGGATAATGTGTATATTTTAATACCAGTGTGAATGGACATAATGAGAATGAATTGGAATCGTGTAATTTCGAGTGTCCCAAAATTTTATACTGCCATTATTTGATGATGTAACAAGATAATGAGGATTGATTGGATTTGTATCCATATTGGTAGTGCTATCAAATTTTCCAGCAGTATTAAATTCAATAGATTTTCTTTATTTTCAAGTGGTTAAAATAAATTCATACTATAATTGTATATTGGTTACTTTTTGGATCTAATATCCCAAAGAGATACAACAGAATTCGATGATATTGCATAGAGTGATGTTGCACCATAGTGAATACTCCAACAACCAGTTTTAAACAAAAATTCATCTCCAATCGAATAAATTTCTTGTTCTTTCTATTTAATATAATTATAATGTAAGTTGATCACTATTGTAAATAAATTTGACAATAAAATATAAAATATCATTAATAAATTGACTTAATATACTAAAAATAATTACTAACAATATATATTCAATTTGAACAATAAAATAAACAACATGATTTATAAATAACTATATCGATACAGGTTGTCATTTAACTAAGCAAAAATAGGCAATAACTTAATCTAACTTTGGTTGTTTTAATAAATTTAAACGACACTTTTAAATTATGGAAATATGCTAATGTTAAATATAATACCAAATTTTAAAGAATAATATTAAATTCATTACAAAATAAAACAATATATTATCCACTTTATAATAGTAAAAGTTAATACTTTTACAGTATAGTACAGTTTAATTCTTATTTTATTCTATTTCACTTTGTTTGACTATAATCAACAACAAAAAACAATTATTACTTTATATGCACGTCCGTAATAAGGGAATAAAGCTGTTTATCTAAAAATTTAGTACATTGGTTGTTAATTTTATTCAAATACTAATGAAAAAAGCGTGTACAGAGTGTAAAATTAATAACTTCTTTTAATAAAGTTCAATGTAAGAACTAGTGATATATTATCCAAGTAAAAAATAGTCTAGAATCTTATTAAATAAATTTTGTACTTTTAATGAATTAAATATAATTATTTTTGATATTATCAATTTTTGAGCTAATATTTAATGTAAATAAAAAAAATTGTACATTGAGTAAACCATCACCATTGACTGAATAGATTTCAATCTTATTATTAAAAATGACGCTAAAACGATATGTGTGAAGTTGATTCCATAGTACCCTATATAGTTAAGTATTAGACCTAGGTTTACTATAATGATTTAAACCTACTTATGACAATCATTTCCAGGTATTTCAGAGATCTTTTGTAAAAAGTATGGAATACTACTATGGATATTGCTTGATGATTGCTCTAATTTCCATATTGTGGCTCTATATTGCTGTGAATCTAAATCAATATACAAAAGTTATAAATAATTATTTTATACCATTCTGATAACATGTGGACATTAATTTTTTATCACTTTTACTTGTTGAAATATCCCTTATGTATGTATCTGAATTAGGCAATAGCGATTTTTTATAAATTATTTGTTTATTATTAAATTTTTAAACAAATTCAAGGTTTTAAAAAAAATATCAAAATATAAACTACCATATTATACCGCTGTCGTGTTCAATTAATGTTTTTTGAAGTGATTTATCTTCTTCACAAAATTCAATAAAATAAATCTACATTTAAAATTTAGTTTTAAAGTTGGAAAAAAATATACAAACTCTTTTGTTATCATTTCTAGTTTGTGTACCAACAAAGAATTTAACCTGAGATTCATCCCAATTACAAGGTGACAAACATCTAGCCTTTAAAAATCAATTTAAATCACAAAAGAATCTTTTATTAAAATAAATAATTACTGGTGCATTTGTTCCACATACCAATCTACTTGACACAAACGAACCTTCCTCTTCAATCATGTTATTATTACGCATGCGCAAATATTAAAAGTTATTAAGAAGTGTGTAAAGAGGAGGAATGTGAGACGATATACTAAAAAGATGAATAAAAGGGTTTTTTTATTTTCTAAGTTAGTCTTTTAGATATTATCATTCTAATATAGTAATTAAATTACAAAATTATCTTATTTATCCTAGCTGTGAATGACTATATGAATAATTTTATATGATAGATAATACAAAATTTTAATAATTCATTACTATCATAATATGACAATTCATATTATCATAAACATTACGCACAAGACTTGGTAATGGTAATTCTAAAAAGTAATAAGTCCAGTAAACTATTTAGTAATATTAGTTTAATATATAAATTTTTCTAGTTAAAATGAATATGTCTAGATATTTTATAATAATATAATTTATTATTTTATCGAATAATTATATTAAAATTGGATAGTTTTAAACTATCGCTTTTATTAATAATTTTACATTTATCTCACACTAATGATCGGATGTGATAGTTTTTGTCGCGTCCATTTATTATTATTAATAAAATTATTAAACGAGAAGTATACTCAAGTGATATTATCAAAAACCAACAACATAAAAGTTTTTTTATGTTGGGAACTGCAAAACATAGAAAGTAAATTATTTGATTAATTTTATTATTTTTTACCAATTACTTAGCTATAATTAACATTATAATTAAAAAGTAAATGCTATGCTACTAATTAGTGATTTTTATGCAAAAATTTTATTCCAGTGCTTTTTATTACAGTTTCTTGTTGTTCATATATATAAAATGGAAGATATGAGCCTAGAATCTATGAAAGCTCTTTTAAAAAATATCAACCTTACAACTGATCAAATAACTGCAGCCTTAAAACAAAATGTTGTTTTAACAAATACATCTAATAGTGATAGTTTACTAGCACAAACAAACGTAAATAGTAATTTTTAATATTAACAAATTTCTTTATAACTATTAAATAATCATATTTTTAAAATAACTCTTTTAGAGACTTACAATAATATTGCATCTGGGTTAAAAGAACTAAAACAAGATGGATTCTCGATAGTGAATGAAAATTTTAAAGAGTATGACAATCTTAATAAGTTACCTGATTCTGATTCACTCAATTCTAAAATGCTTGAATATATTAATCAAAATCAAAATGACGTAGCTAAAGTTACAGGAGATTACTCTCCAGAATTAACATCAGGCCAGTTATCATCTACTAAAAATTCAGAAAATAGCAATATTATTGCTGATATGAGTCCTGAAATGGTTAAAAAACTATTTGATGCTTATATGAATGCTACAAGCTCAAGTAATAATAATTCCCGTATCGATAGTACAGGAAATCAAAGTTTTACCAATAAAACAACTCCAATATTAAAATCAGAACCTATTACACAACAAACTGATTCAACATTTATTAATAATGAAACTCAAACCAATCCTAATAATAATGCTGTATCAACACCTTTAGTACCTACTCCTACTATTAAGGAAGATAATATAAATAATCCAACAGTTTACTATTCCAGTCAAAATACTAATACTGTAAATCTATTGTTTAATTTATTGGCTTTTTATTTAAAAAATTAGCAAGTAAATAATGCTGATCTATTAAATCTTCCACAAAAATTTGAATTACGTAAAGATAAAGATGGAAATTTTTTACTTATACCTTTAAAAGAAAATACAACCTCTATTACTAGCAATAATGTTATACCACTAAATCATAATGAATCTTTACAGCAAACTCCAAAATCACAATCAGTTTTACAAGAGAAAGCAACAAGTAGACAAAGTCTTCAAATATCAACATTGGCACAGGCACTTTATAGTCCATTTAATTCTGATAAAAGTGCATTACATCTTAATTTAAGAGGAAAAGATGGTCGAGATGGTAAGCCTGGTCCAAAAGTGTGATATTAAATTAAATGGTATTTTTATTTAAAAAGATATATTTTTAGGGGCCTCCAGGACCAATAGGTCCAGAAGGACCAATTGGCCCTAAGGGTGATAAAGGTGAACCTGGAACATGTAAAAGAGTGGTATATGATACCTATTTAAACACTATCTCAATATATATATCATTTTATTTGTAGGTTCCTGGAATGTATCCATGTTCAAATGAAGAAATCGAAAAAATAAGTTTTCAAGTTGATTATCTTGAAAGAGTTTGTCTCAAAGTATTTTTATTGACTTTCACTACAAACAAAAATTAAGTTTTAATTCTTAAATAAGTTCCAAAATTGAGATTATCTAAGAAACACTCTTCGTCTATATCTACATGTTTTCGTAGTATAAATAAAATGGACAAAATTAGTATCACTTTTAGGTGTATATCTGTGAATTAATTTCTTTTAGTAAATACTCAAAAATTTCCTACAAAATCTTGTTAACTAGGTAAACGCTTTCCATCAAATCCACTGTTCACATGTAACATCTATTTTAAACATATAATCATCCATAATAATAATTAGAAACATTTTTTTATTTTTTGTCAGTACCGTTGTATTGAAAGCGTGTTTTTTCCATTCCATATAAATATTTTTATGAAACTATTTTATAATTGAATCTAATAATTGTTCCCGTTTATTTCAGTTTTGAGTCTATAGGAGTGTATCATATGTTTTATCACTTAATTTATTTTAAGGCTACTTTTATATATTTAGATAGCTGTATATTTAGTCTTTTTTTTAATCTGTAAAGAATTAGTCAGTTTTATAATATCTAAGTTAATTGAGCTATATATGAGAATGTTAAAATGCTGCTTATGACATTTAAATTTATTTTTAATAATTTTTCTCAAGGTACTCCCCCCATTACCATTTGTTCCTCAAGGTGAGCTAGGTAGTGAAACTAATCCCCCACCAAATTGTCAAGCTATATATGAATCCGATCCTAACGCTAAAAGTGGATCATATTGGTTGATGGTTAATGGCATTAAGTTCAAAGTATATTATTTCACATAGTATTCTCATAAAAAAATAGCAGCTAAGTGACAAATTATCAACGCTTGATTCTAATAATTTTTAATTATGAGCTTTTTATGAAACAACCAATATACTAGCAACTTTATATTTTTAAATAGTAGCTTTTTATTGAAATATTGTATAATTGATTTTTTATATTAAAAATGATATGCATAATTTTATTTTTCTACACTATAATTTAAAATACATCTTTATAGTTATCATTTTAATTATTGCTTAAATCAACATTCTCAAAATAAGCTAATAATAACCCAAAATTGTGTATCTATGACAATTTTAGGATACTTGGTAAATATTTTCTAAGATTATTTGACTAAATTTTTATCAAGTAATAAATGATTTTACTACATTTACATATAGCAATAATATGCTATACATACAAATTATCAGTCTATAAAGCTAACAATTATTACTGTAAATCAAAATATTTTATATAACTAAAGCTTAATCTAAAAGTTACCTTAATTAATATTAAATAATGGTGTGTAAATACAAGATATTTCTAGCTTGCATTAAAATTAGTTAGTAAAATTTAAAAGAATGAGATTTAAAAAATTTGATTAATAATAAAATTGTCATTAACCAGACAAAATGCGTATTCGATAAGAAAAACAAAAAAGGATGGAGCTTAGTGGCAAGAGTTGATGGTCAAGGATACGAATTTTCAGCTGTATCCAACACATGGTCTGATACTAGTGTGATTAATCCAGATAGTGCCACAGATGATGATTCACAAAGTACAATGAAATCACATGCATGGTTTTTACTAAAAAATAACGCTATAAATGTATGTTTTGATGGTCCTAACAAAGACTGTGCCACATTTACTCATAATCTGGGAATAACTCTGTCAAACTTATTTGAAAATCAATATGGTATTATTGTCGAAGAAAAGTGGACATTTGAACAGTTTCTATCAGCCATAGGAAAATCATGTAACTTGAAACGAATGCAAAAATATTGGTGTGGATTAAATATGGCAAATATTTGTCATCCAGAAGATTTTAATCCAAATCTCAACCCTACTAACCATATTGTTCGTATCGGATGTATAGGTGAGGATGAATTGACTTGTACACCGGATGACTATGCTATTGGCATAGGAGTGACAAGTTGCTATGATGGCTATGGGTGCAAAAGAGTTGGTCCTAATACTCCTAGTATGCATTGGGCTTGTGATCCATTTTTTGGAACTCTAGAACAAATTGCCTACATCTATGTCAGTTAAGTTATCTTAAAATAGGATTATTTTTGTGACATTTTGATGTTTCATTTGACAAAATATCTAGTTTTTTATTATAAATTTAATTTTATAGTACATATATTTTTACCACGAAGTAAAATTGACTATCAATTTGTATTCTTTCTTAGTTGACCATTATTAGATAGGTTAGACACATTAATTTAGAAGAAAGCGTTGATCTTTATATACACAATAAATTATTAAAATATTTTGGCTCTATTTTAAAAAAATATGGATTTTTTTCTTTTATTTAATATTTTTGTACAGACATGGTGTGAATTTATACCAGGTAGTGGTTCAGGTGGGGACGATGAAGCAATACCACAACCTGGAGGTTGGACACTTATTGCTAGAATTAATGGCATGGATACTGACTGGTCTCCTATATCAGAAAATTGGATTAATAATTCATCTTTCAATGAAGATTCTGCATATAATATAGATGCATCATCATCAATGAAAACAACTGGCTATAGTTCATTAGTTTCAAATGTAATTTTAGTTTGCTTTAGTGGATACAATACTGGTTGTGCTCCTTTTACTCATAATAAAAATGTCCCAACAAGTGAACTATTTAAAAAGTACTTTGGAATAATACCAGAAGAACAGTATACCTTTGCTACACTTATGAAATCATTTGGAAAAAGCTGTGATCTATCAGCTATGAGACAAAGCTGGTGTGGAATGAATATGGCTAATGTGTGTGATATTCATGGAACTAATCCTAATGAAAAACCTCCTAGAACTACCCATATTGTTAGAATTGGATGTATTGGTGATAAAACTGCAACCTGCTTTCCTGATGATTATGCTATAGGAGTTGGTGTAACAAGCTGTAAAGATGGTTTTGGATGTAACAATGTTGGTGATTCAAAAAATTTACATTATAGATGTGATTATGTATTCGGTGCCTTTTCACAAACTGCATTTATATACATAAAATAATTTCTTCATACCAACTAACAGTAATTATTTTTTTTTGTATATTTAATAATCATATTGAGTAATTTTTCAGTGGGTCCCTTTCTACTAGCAATAAGCCACAATTATCTATTAGTAGGCACAAATTATTACATTTGTTCACCTAACATAAGCAACATTCAATAAAATTATATAAAATCAGTTATTTATAAATTTTTACTAAATTTATAGGAACTTTTGTCATATTTAATAGCATTTATATAAAAGTACACTAAGATCCTTTGAAAAAGTGTGTTTGAGGTCATTTTTATATCATTAAAATAAGTATTTAAGCTCAAAACATATAATATGACTTCTTTAAATTAATGTTAACTCTTTTATTGTATATTTTTATGAAATGAAGATTCAATAGGGAATTCAAAGTAAAATATTAAAATTCAAGAAAATAACTAGGATGAATTTGTTTTATTAAATTAGCTAATTTTTTATTAAAGTCAATATATCTCGATTAAAAATTGTAAATTTGTATATTCTTTAGTTTATGGCTTTAAGTGTTAAATATATGGATAGTTAGAAAATTCAGTTTAGAACAAATAGAAGCCTTTAATGGGTGTATTTCCAACTCTAAATCTCTTTTCTAAGAACAATGATAACTAAAATAAATGTTTACAATAAAAATATTTAACTTTATAAGTAAATAATTAGTTATAATAGAGATAAAATCATATTAAAAAGCTAGCTAATGTTTAAGGATATCTTTCAATGACCATAGCATGGCTCTAGTAACAATTATTTAAAAAAAATTAGTTCTATATAATAAAACTTACAAATCCTCCTGATGCACAAGCAGAAATAATAGCAAATCGAGGAGCGTTAGGATTTATCGAGTGCTCATATATTAAACGATTTGCAGCCATGGTTAAAAGTCTAGAACCAGTTGCTCCAAAGGGATGCCCTAACGATATACTTCCACCCCATGTATTAAGTTTTTCAATAGGAATAGCACCAAATGCAGTTTTAAGTCCAATATGTTGTTTACAAAAATAATTTGAATTTAACGCCGCCACAACCGATAACACTTGACCAGCAAATGCTTCATGCAATTCAATCACTGCAATATCATCCCATGAAAGTCCATTTTTGACCATTAATTTAGGAATGGAATATGCCGGACTTTAAATAAAATGTAAAAATCAAATGATAAATTTCAAGATAAAGTGATATATTTATATACCCAATAAGTAGCTGATTTATGGGATCATGAGCAGTCCACAAAAAATCTCTATAATACGATAAGATTTTTTTATTTTAAATATTACAATCAGTTACCTTATATAAGCTTTAGGTTGTAAATTTAGCTCTTTCGCTTTATCTTCTGACATTAACAATGAAACAGATGATCCATCAGTCTATAATTAGCTGCATATTATTTTATTTAAAATATTAAATACTAATGGAGCAGAATTTCCTGCAGTAATTGATCCATATTCTTTAATAAAAATAGGATTTAATGAATTAAGCTTTTCCAAACTTGTGCTACGAATAGTATTATCACAACTAATAATACCATGTTCAGTCATAATAGAAACAATATCATTTAAATGGTTTTCCTATATAAATAATAGTCAATATAACAAAAAATTATATATAGTTAACATTTACTTGTTTAGCTTTTTCAGCTTTTTTAAAACTTTGATAAGCATATTCATCTTGTTGTTGTCTTGTTACTCCAAAAGAACTACACAATCTATCTGCACTATGACCCATAGATTCATTAGATATAAATTCATTTATATAAGGAATCTAAAATAATAAATATTAATAAATAGATATATTGTATGTAAATATTATACTTCAATTCCAATATCTTTTAATTTGAATCCTTTGAACGCTTTAACCTTATTATAAAGTGTTTTTGCCTAGTTAATTTACATAAAAGTTAGATGGAATAATAATAAGCAAACACTTTTTTTAGCTGAAATATTAAATTTCTTAGAGCTTTAGAAATTTTGATAGGAGGATCAGATAAAGTATCAACACCTCCAGCAATAACAACATCAGCTTGTTCCAATTGAATCATATTAATACCTTTAAAATTGCATAGAATATATTTAAGTAATCAAATTTTGGGAATTTACCACTCACAATAGCTTGATCAGATGATATACATGCCATCGTTACGGTATGTGCTGGAATATGGATTGGAAGTTCTGCAACTAGCATTGACTATAATAATAAAAAAAAAATTTTAAATTTTATACTGCTATTTAAATATATATTACTTCTCGGGCAACATTTGATGTCGATATTTCTTGAATTACAGTTCCCATACATATATAGTCAATAGAATCTGAAAAAAAAAACATTGATTAAGTCATTTCTAATTTATATTACTTTTTTTTATAGGAATTCTTTCTAACAAACCTTTTATCGCATAACCACCAAGTTGATGAGGTTTAAATTTACTAAGACTATGTATCGTGATAAGTAAAACTACAATCACACTATCATAAAAAAAAATAACCTTGTTCCACTTTTACAAAATGGAGTTCGAGCTCCATCTATAAATACAACATTTTTTGACGATAATAAACTTTTATTAATCCCTAAATTCTTTATATAAATATCAATAATTGTAATTTTTACCATGAAATAAACTTGAAGTTCGATTTTGATAATGATATAACTTTAATTTATTTGAAAAAATTAGTTTCATATAGCTTAGTTATTTTCTTGGGTTAAATAAAGAAAAATTAAAAAATAATTTGCACCACTTTTTAACCGGAATTTAACGAACTTTGCCGATAAATTTATTTAGTAGATGTGACTGTGTTTTGTGTGGTATGGTTCGTTTGTAAGTAAACTAAGATTTATAATAATTAAAAAAATATATTTTTATATAGAATTTTGATAGAATTATATCTTATAAATTATTAAAAACAATAATTTTATAGAAAATTAAAAATAACTAACCCTAGCATGCAAATTTTTACTCTTAATGTTTCTAAATAAGTAATATCGTATATATTAAATCTTAAAAAGCTTATATAAAAATTAAAATAATCAATTAAAACAATAAAGGAAGCATTTTATAGAAAAATTTAATTTTTAATATTCTTGTAGTGCAACTCAATAAGATGAATTTAAAAAAGAAATTAATGATGACTTTTTAATGAAAATTATCACGCCAAATTTAGCATATTTATAGTTTAATATTAAAGTTAAAAAAAAGATAAGTTTACTTTAAATACTCGTGTCTTTTGTATTTTATGACTTAATAATATTGAAGTAGATAAATCATCTACTAAATTCAATTATTAACATTTTTATTGAAACGAAATAGAATTAAATTATTTTTTTAGCATTTAATTTATTAATTCTTCCAATAATATATATGTTTCACAATATTTAAGTAATAACTAATATAAAGTTTTTCATAAATTACTACAATAAATCTTATACACAGTAAAATCCTTGTAAGATGATTATATTATTTTAATTCAGTCATTTTTTTTTATAAAATTCTATTTATGGCTAAATATTATTTCTACAAGTTTAATAAAATTGAAATATGTAGCAAAATATCAATGTAAGATCGTATATATACATTGCACTAAGGATCCACATGAATTAAACTGTTCCTTGAGAAAAAATATAGCTTACATATTCATTATGTATATACTGATTCATTATATCTAATAAAATTATATCCATGCTTATTTAATCATTTAAATTTAATTCTAATAGAAAATTTGGTTACAGTATTATATGGAAAAAGCCAAAAAAGATAAAATTACAACAACTAGCTCACATTATTTCTAATTTTTTCTAAATATTCAAGCAGAGATTTAATTATTAATAGAATTAATAATAACTGTCAAATTGTATGCTTAATTAATTGTTTTTTATTTATATTTTTTCATTTAAATTGAGACTTTACAACATTTCTATAGTCACGTGTTACATAAATACAAAATTTGACCCATTTATTAGCAAAAAAATATACAAAATAGAAGTTAAACTACCTTCCTTTATAATTATTATCAATAAATAAATACAAAATCTTTCACAATTAGTTAGGGTCATGTAAAAATCTGTTATTTGCCATATGAATGCTCTACAGATATGTTATATGAAAAATATAGCAAACTATAAAAAAATCAATTTATATTAGTATTAATATCAATTTAAAACTGTAAGTATTTAAATTTAATTACTCCTAGCCTAATTTAAAAAGCCCCATATTAAACTAAACATTTACAAGAATATTAATAAACACTTAAGCCATTATAAAGCTTACCAAGACTTGAAAGCTTATAATTAAATAGCTATATCTATAATTTAAATAAATCTGTTCAAGTTTTGATACTTAGTAAATTTCAATTAAAAATAATAATAATATAGCTAGTTATGAATTCTAGTAACAACTAAATACTACTTGGTTTCATATATATGTGTAGTTAACATGAAAATATATTTAAATAAAGGTACTATAGATGATTCACATGAAAACATTTAGCAATCAACTGTAGTACAATTCTAAACTCATCCCATCATGAACTTCATCTACAATAAAAATGTATATAAATAATACAATGAAACAAATTTTATCTTACAGTCATCAAGTGTGATATTATCTTTAAATATTATATTCCTAAAATAAACATTATGCACGTATATGTAGTAAAAATGTTATTTACCATTTTTTAAGAATAATTCTATCATATCTTGTACCAGTTTGTGCAGCAATTAATTTCTTTAAATCACCAACAGTATCATTTGCACTTTAAAAATTAAAATATTACTATATACTATTTAATACTTATTACTTGCATTTCACTCGAACTTTTTTACCCAATCTATCGTTAGCAATTATTTCAATCATAATATACCTATTTCGCATGCGCACTAAATCTGATTAAACACCTGCAAAAAATTCTTTCATGCTATCTTAAAATAATTTTTTTACTACTACATATATATTTCTAGAAACTTTAGATATCTTGAAATTAATAGAAAGTTAAAATATATATTCAATTATCAATACACTACTTTATAACCATTAGTCACGTGCTTAAACCTCAGATGAATTCTTGTAAAGGTATTTCTTTGTTAACGTTAACTTTATTTAACATACATTATTTAAAGTATAGTTCAAAAGTATTTAATCATTTTAAATTCATTTATTTATTCAATTTAAAATGGATTTTTTTTTAATTTTAGAAATGCGTGCGCATTAATACATAACCGAGATATGTTAAAAGAGTAAACACTTGTGTTTCATATTTTACATTTACTCTATATAATTAAAATTCATTACAAGTACTATTTTTACAAATTATGATTTAATATACAAGTGATATATATGATTACTCTCGTATTAATTTTGTTAATGGATAATAATATGAGTTTGCTATTTAATATTAACTTATTGTCTAATATATTCAAATCTATATTTTAAAATAATTAATATAGTTAATATTTGTAAACAAATTTGGCTATTTTTGTTAATTATTTTTTGTTTAATTTTTTAACAAATTCAAGTTCATATTATTATATTTGTGTTTATTAAAAAAATTATCTTTTTAAAAATCGTATGATTTTAGTAGGTAAATTCATGCGTTTTGAAAAATTTTTGCACTTCCGACGCATGCGTGATATTTTTTTATTGTGTGATACTATTCAAAAAATAATCAAAAAAGTTACACTTTATTATAAATGTAAATCACATAGACTAAATATTAAATAAAACAACACTGATCTTTTATTTTAATAAATATAATGTTTTTTTACTTGATTGATCTGGAATTTCCATGGAAACATTCCTAATTCTACAAATATAACAAACTATCATGCAATGATGATAATAACTTAAAATTTCTCTTAAATAAATCTTAAATTTGTAACTAAAATAATTATTTCTTTAAAAATATAGCTTCCAATTTTCTATTATTATTAATATAATCATTATGGTGTATCTAAAATAGAAAATTCTATTCCATTATATTCTATTATAGATGAAGTATTCATTTTTATCAAGTATGTTTCATTAAAAATATCCATAAATTTTAAAAGTCAAATGAAATATATAAATTTTCCTTTTGATTAAGTTTTATAATTTAAACATGCTCATTTTAAAATATGACAATCTTTGGTATTAATATTCTGTTATTTAAGTTTATATTACACTTTTGTTGTATTTTAATACAATAAAAATGATATATTAAATAAACTTTTTTGTTTTATTCCATATTAATCACTATAAAGTTTATAAATATGGATCTAAGTCATCAATACAATCATGATTTTATATCTAGAAACAAAAAAGTATCTTTTGTTTTAATAACATTCTAAAAAATCACTAAAATTATTATGAGAATATAATTCATTTATAAATATTCTAAAATTTTAACCCATATTGATAATGGCTTATAATATCATTTAAAAAAATTAAGATATATTTAGAGGTAATTGTGCTACTGCAACAAATACATTAGTTATAATATTTTTTAGCAATATATTTTTAATATTTATTTTAGGGTGAAAATAAACCATACATTGAGCTCTAGGTATAAGGTTAGCGGGACAAATACCTGTCTAGTATTTTATTGATATAAATTTTCTATTAGTGTTTCTATTCACACCATAAAACATCTAATAACAAGTGTAGAAATTATAATAATCACTTGATTTAAATAGTTCTTTGGTTTATGTACTCATTTTATTGTATTCCAACAAGTAAAACTTAGAGAAAGCCATAAAATTGACCAGCATATCTATCAGAACGATGCTTTTTCTAATCTCTCAATGGTAAATTTATCAACTTATACCTATTCATCATGAATACGTTTTCTCCTATTATAGACCTATTATGTTTGACCTACTTTCCTTTTACTTCACCTACATTATCTCTAAAGTGTTTTACGGCTACATTCACTAAAGTACAGTGTCATATGACAAATTCTGTTTTAACTTAAATAGCCCATTCCTTTAAGCACTAGCTAGGGCATTTATGATATTTTTTGTGCATTAAATTCTTAGCAAGATACATAAAATGAATAATATATATGTTGAAATATAAGGTTACGTCCTAACACTGATTGGATTTATAGAAAAACAACTGTACATCACAAATCATACTTAAATAGCTACATTTAACAATAAAATGTCAAAAAATTTCTTAAAAAAATGATATAAAAGTTTTTAAACGATTATTGAACTAGAATATGTCATTCAAAAGCTTTTTGAAAAATTAAAAAGATAAAAAACACCTTTTTTTTAAATTTTTAACAATAATATTAGTAATAAAAACAGTAAACCTATCACTTCATATTATGTTTGTTATTTAATCTTTTTAAAATTTATTTTATCTAGATATTTTAATGAATTATTTACTTATACTATAAGTAGAATCATGAATGCATCTATTAATATAGATATATCAACGTTGTTTATTAGAAATACCACTCCAATGTAGTCCCTATATGACATCAATCTAATTTCCACAAATACTAATAATTATAATATTCTTTTAGGAATTTTATAATTATCTAAAAAATTCAAAAATTGATCGTTAAGTGCTTGTATTTTGCAGTCTAATAGCAGATAATATATTTGATCACGACATTCTATCTTACACATATTTGTTATGGATCACTATTATAGCATATACACCAAAGTGTTTATTCTTTGATATAAAAACAATTTTTTTGAACTTTTCTTTTACTACTTGATACATTTTAATTCGTATACCTACTAGGGAATACTGCTCTCACTGTCTGTAACCATCAAAAAACTTTTAATAATATGATAAAAAGATATTCTTTACACAACTATTATTTTATACACTATTTTTGTGCTTCTTGTTATAAAAGTGAAATGCCGATTATATATTTAAGCTAATAGTCTAGAAATAATTTCAAATACCATCATGCCAAGATTTTAAATCTATTTTTTTACTCTTTTTAAAATACCTTAAAAATAAATTCTTAAATAAGAAGTCTGAGATTTTTGTCTAACAATTAAAAAAATACAATTGTATATTTAACTCTATTTTTTCACTATAAATATTAATGTGATACCTTAAAGTTTGATATGTTCTGTCTACTTTTTAATAAACTATGTATGATGAATATTTATTAGAAAATTTTGTACAAAATATCTCAATGCTATACTAATTATTTTAACTCTTTGATCTAAGACAATATATATTTAGATCTATTTATGAATTTTTAGCTGAATAAAATCAGTACTTGATATGAAAAAAATTCCTTAATAGCAGTATCAATCATATACCTTGAATGTACTAAATTATTTAGGAAGTCACGTATTATTTATATAAGATCTATTTGGTGGTTTATATTTCAGTTCCTCTGACTCTTAATACCTTCAATCGTTTATGAATTTTGTCAATTACTCTCTTAATCGAATTCCTAACATTGCCAGTATTGAAACCACCTTTATACAATATAATTTCCTTCAAAATAATCAAACTATCATTTAAATAATGAAGCAAATTTATCTCGTTAAAATATTGCTTACACAAACACAAATTCCTTATTCTATTTGATATAAGTAAAGGTTTATTAAGCTTCACCATTGTAAAAAAACTAATTTAATATGATAGTCTCATTCATAAAGAACACAAGCATCAATTGATACTACTTCAAAAACCTTTGACCAAATCCATGTACTAAAGAAGTAAAAACTTAAATATACCTCAATCCTCATTTATAAGTTAAAAATCTTCGACGAATTAGCTTGTTATCAACTTTTCTCAGTAAAAATTGCTTTAAAATGTGATATTAACAATATTCATCCAATCGAACGTATTATCAAGAATAAAATTTAAAATAAACGCCAAAATGGAATTATCATCTAATCTTAAAAACAATAAGTTAGATATTTATGCAGAATTAAAACACCTTATCACGTACTATTTAATGTCATGATAAATTTAGCAAGTTTATATAGTAAAAGCAAGTCGGTAAGCAAAAAATTATAAAATAAGGAGAGTAAAAATAATTATTTTTATATTTCTAGCTCTAATCTAAGGTTTTCTGGGCATTACAATGTATCTAAAGAAGCTACATGCTAAATTGAGTTCATTCGGAGGTAGCGAGACTTCAGCCAGCGTTATTCCTTTATTATTCTTCATTTAAGTAGCAATAGATCGATGTTTAACAAATGATATAATTATTTTTAAATGACTTAAAGATAGCGTAAACTAATGATAATAAATAGAGCAAAAACAATCATCTTTGAATACAAAACCCTATAGATATTCAGTGTGTTGTGGTCAAAGGGTACATATGAGTATAATTTCACTTTATAACACATGCCTATAGCTTATATACGCTTAATAAAGTGAAGATTATGCTATAAGATTCTCTCTTAAGATGCAATAACTAAAGCAAGGGATGAGGCATATAGTATAGCATTTGCATACCTGTTTCAATAATCACACAACTAATACTATCATTAATTATATTCATTATTTTCTCAATTTCTTTCTTCTACACCACCATAGTCACATCACATTGTCTACTAGTTTGATAGCTATAGTATAGTCTTTATGAGCAATAACAGCGTATACAAGATTATTGTTGATTTATCAATAAGTTTTATAAAATTGTATCTAAACATATTGATCTTACAATTACCAGTGTTATTAAACGAAAATTAAAATGAATTTTTTAGATGATGTAGTATATCTACCTTGTACGAAGGCTATGCTCAACACGAATAAATACGAATAAAATGACGGACGCTGTATTTGTGTTGTTTGTTGGTGTATGCTTATTTTATTCATTCAAGATAATTTTAAAGTAATAATTAATCAATTAATTAATGTTTAAAGTATTACTGGGTGAATTCTCTTAACAATATAATTATTTAAAAAGTAAAATGTTAATTTCTACCTTTGAAATGTACATTTTATTGTTCTAAAATTAAAAAAACTAATTTTAAAATATATTAATAGTATTTTTAATTTGATGCTTTAGTTTTAAAAATTTAATTGTGATTAATTTGGAGTTTCTTGTTTATATTTTCTTTTCAAGAGTAACTACATAAACGACTAACTTTTTAAAAGCTGCTTATTAAAGTCAGTTTATTTTTTAAATGGTAAACTTAGATATTTTATTGTATAATTTAATTTACATTTAATCAAACTAAATTCGTCAAACTAAAATATAATAAAAATAGCTTGTATAATTGTAATTTAGCCACTAAAATTGAACTCTGGGATATAATTTATTTTAAATTGTTAGAAAAAAAGGGCTAATTATTATAAATTTAGAAATATTATTTCTAACATAAAATAATAAATTCTATATTATGTATTACAAGTAAATATTTAACTTTCATCTTTGTGATTATGATAAATAAACCAATGTGTGCGTGCGCTATGAGTTTATAAGATTTTTAAGGTGGTAACAAAATTCTATAAATTTCTCCCAGTATTTCACTTTTAAGTACACTTTAACATTTTAAAGAATAGATATCGTATAAAAAATCGATTGGAGACGATTTTACCACTGTATTTGAGATAAATCATCACACTTCAATAAAAAAACTAGATTCTATTGATCCACTTGTCTAATTATTACATAAATTAAAAATTTTACTAAATTAAAGACATATTGCTTAAAAATTTAAAAATTATTTTGAAATTTATTAATTTATTGTATCTTTATATTTATTTTAGATAAGCTTAAAGTTATTCCATTTTACATAATTTGGAAATAATAAAAGGACCAATCTTAACATTTTTAGAATTAAATGAATGAAATGCTCATTTCAAAAAAATAGTAAGCGAAGAAATGAAAAATTAGATTGGATCGTAAGCGAATGAAAGAAAAAACTATTATTTGTAAATAAACAAATTGATTATGAGTCAAAATTAAAAAGAAACAAGTATACTTTCTTTTATTATTATATAAATGAAAAATAATGAGCTGTCAAAAATAGTAGTGGAAGAATACGTCTTATGAACGTAGGTATAATTAAAATATTATGGACCGATTGGTGTATCGACCTTTTTAAAGAAAAATAATTTGAACACATAGAAAGGAAATTCTAATTAAATTAGGTTCTTTTATTGTTTTTGTTGTGCACTATGATTCAAATAACTATGAATTAATAGAATAAGTTATTAAAATGTTCATAACAAGACTTCGATCCATTACAGAAAATTAAAGGACTTAAAAAAGTTTTAGCAATGCACGATGACTTTATTACTGGATAAAAAATATGGATGATGCCCTGTAAAACTACGCTTTGTAGATGCAATCATATTGATTTAAATGAATGTTTTAAAAAAAATGCCAATGTTGATAAATTTATAAACGACTCGAGGTAATCAGATTTCAATATTATACATTTTTAAAGCATAGCAAATTTGATTAAGAATAACAGAAAATAGATCAAATCAACGAAATAAATTAAAACAGTTGATTAACATAGCCCAATCTCATTAAGCTAGTTTATTTTAGTAATATACCCATACGAAAGAATATAAAATATGATTGCACTAAGAATTACTGCATTATTAACCACAATACGTTCAGATGAAAGTACATGGTCATTTAGCGATCCAGAATACCAAATCAAAAATCATGCAACAATTTAAAGTGCACTCACTAGAGCAGATCAAAAACACCAGTTAACGTAACCAGCGACTCAGAATGTCACCTCGTTTATGCAGATATTAAGATAAACTTTAGATCCCGTTACTAACAAACAAATAAGAAAAGTCAGAAAAATCATAAAATAAATGACAGTCGAAGCAGCATCTAATAACTACATAGCTAACATGGCACATATACAAACTAATGCTAGAATGACACACGCCTATAGAAAACTACCTATAATGATTTAAATAATATCAAAATCTATTCGCATAATTAAGCATGAGCCACCATCATAATGATAGATTCAGTACATAGAATAATAATAATAATAGAAACATATAACTAATAGACACAGGACAAAACTTACAAAAATTATATCAGCTGTTAGATTAGCAAGTAAAACTTGCGATGACGTGCAAGCTGATGTCACTATACCAAGTATCTGGAATAGTCGAGAATAAACCTTCGACACATGAAAATACTTGGAAAATGAGTTAAAAATAAGTCATAACGAAAACAAATCATAATCGTCTACAGATAAGCAGTAACAACCTAAAATTTAGCAAATTCTTTCTTTCCTTCATTTTTTGCTACAACACGAATGACATTAAATCGAACAGTTTTACTGAGTGGTCTACATTGGCCAACAATAACAGTATCACCAATATTCATTCCTCTAGATAAGAAAAATCATTAGCATATTTAAATAACAGTCTAATACAAACCTAAAACAGGGAGATACGTGAACAGCAATATTCTTGTGTCTTTTTTCATATCTTCTGTATTTTTTTACAAAATGAAGATAATTACGACGTACAATTATTGTATTTTTCATCTTCATCTTAAGAACAGTACCTGTAAGAATTTTACCACGAATACTTACAGTACCAGTGTAGGGGCACTTTTTATCAATATAATGATCCGTTACAGCCTTTAATTTTAATTATATTAGCAGATTGTTCATCATTTATAATTACTTCTTTTGGAGTTTTAAAGCCCAATCCTATATTCTTCACATACCTAGAAGACATAACTTTTGTATTACTAGGAATTTTTTTATGGTTAAGAAAAATTTGTGGTTGTTTTTGGTAGGCTCTTTCAGTCTATTACATGTTAAGAATTTATGAATATAGCATTATTCAACTCACCTGCTCCATTGTGATTTCTAGATCTTGTGCACGCTTACGATGGTTGGCGATAAAATCGACGTCAACCGATGTTCTAACAATTCATGTGTGTTTAATTTTTTTTATTAAATACAATTTATTTAAATTAACACAAAAAGATTATTTAAAATTTTATATTATTTAAATATTATGAGACTATAGCTTAAAATACTTGTTTATTCATTAATTGTAACATGTTATTTTTTATATTTCTTATAAAATTGTTTGCATTACGTTATTTAATTTATATTATAGGTACATTTTTACTGAATTGTGATACTAGAAATTTTATTTTCTATATATAGAATAGGTTACTATTATAAGCAAAACTATCACAATGAATCTCTATAACCTCTAACTAATTTAGCTAAGAAAAAAAAATGAATATAAACATTTTATTGATTTTTAAAATATGATTTATATTACAATTAATATAAACAATAATTAGATTTCAAAGTTGTATCGTTTTCAATTTAACTATTCCCTATTAACTTGAATTTACAATCTATTCACAGGTTTTAACATAATTGGAAAGTTATTATTGCACATAGTTACAATTATTGAGTTTATATTCAATTTAATTTTTTGTTATAAAAACATGAAACCTAATAAACAATGTAATATTGTCCAGTTATATCTCATATATAGATGCTACTCTATCCCTTAGGATTATATATTTTTATATCTATTTTAAAATAGGTATATTACAGTTTTTTATTTAAAAAAATAAAAAGATCATTAATTTCAATTTGAATCAATGGATTACAACTCATTTTGCTTACATTGCGTGCGCGTTATTGGCGAGACTTGATTAAAATTTTGTAGATGGATGAAGGATCTAACGAAAAAGCAAACATAAAAAAATTTCAAGTTTTTATAACTGTTTTATTTTGCATAATTTATTTATATATAGAAGGATACAAAAGTTAGTTCCATGGAAGCACTTCGATACATGTTGATTTGTGGATGGGATTACGATGTAAGAGTTCGATTGGTGCTCGACGGCTTTTTGATTACGGTGTGTGTTTGTAAAACTATTTAATTTATTAGACTGCTATGAGAGCTTATAAATATGATGAAAAGTCGAATGATAGTGATAATAATGATAACGAAGAAAGTTATAATAGTAGAGATAATGCCTCTGAAACGTATGTGTTTTATAGTTTTATAAAATGATGGCATTTATCTAAATCCACTTAATATTATACATTTTTCAAATAATGGAATATTTAATGAATTACATAATATTTTATATTTAGAGATACAACAAATTATGGCCAAGAAAATGGCTCAACAAATATGATTAGTGTAAATATGCACATTTCAAAATATGACTTATTTATGTATTTCAAATAGTATGTTAAAACATTATACAATTTCACTATTGGATGGTTATTTTGGTCTTTTTGTAGATCATTTTACGGAATATATAATTTCCTAAGTATGTTAAAATTATTAACATTGATATGGTTGTTATTTATAACCAAATATCATTTTTAGGTACCGCAATATGGACCACTGATGAAAAAATTGAAACACGTATGTTGATTAAAATAATACCCTTTTTATGCTAATAATATTAAAAAATGCTTGTTTTATACTATTTAGATAGAATAAAATATTTTAATATATAAATAAATAATAATTATAAATGATATTTGATAATCATATATTAT
>JRUX01001299.1:0-65017 GCA_001407235.2 Kudoa iwatai
TAACAGAATATTTTAGGTTATTTTAGCAATAAAAATACATATATTTATTAGTTTAGTTAACAAATAATAGCTAAATATAAAGTATTATCAACTAATTATTGAAATTAGGAAAAGATTTATAACAGCAGGTTATCTTTATCTAAATATATATATAAAAATAAATGGTATATATTGTAGATTGGATCAAAACATTCTAATAATAAGCTTTTTTATGATTGTTTTTATGTAGGGATAAACTTTGTAGTCATCAGAATGTTAGATATTTCTCAATAAGAAAAAGAATTTACAATATAAATAATATTTTTTGACAAAAAACCACTAAAAAACTCATTTAAATGCCTTTTTTTAAAATACAATTAATAAAATTAGTATTTTTTTACCAATTTTAACAGAATATTGTGTTGGCACTAAGTAGGAAAAGTATTGTGACTTGGTGCTAATACATACAGTAATCACTATTATTATTAAATAACTATAAAGAAAATACTTATTTGTATAATTTAGGTGTTAAATCTGTTTCTAAATAGCTAATTTTGTTATCATTTAATTTAAATTATATAAATTATGCAAAAAATAATAATCTATTAATATTAAGTGCAAGTTTATTTACATCTGTGGGCGTAACAAAAAATTAGTGTTTATGAATAAAATTAATGTGAAAATATCAATACTCATGTGTTTTTTCAATTTTCAATGTAAAAAATAACATTTTCTAATTAAAAAGAATAATTTTTTAAAGATTAATTATAGCATTTTTATAACTCGTATAGATTTGTATTAAATCTGTTATTATAGGGATAGGATCGTTTACTTATAGTCATCTAATCTGTGTCCATTGGGCGCACTGTTGTTATTTTAAGCTGGTTATAATAGTGTTTTATTGTACGTTAAATATTAATATTTTTAAATGAGTGAAACACATAGACGAGGAAAAATTGCTGATTTAATTTATGCAGCTGAACTTGTACTTGCTTTAGACAAGTGTAATAAACAATCAACATCACTAGTTACATCTGAAGCAATTACTGAGGATAATACATCTAGTGATTCCAATCATCGATTTACTGTCGATTGTGACCAATCTCCTATCACATTAAAAACAAACAATATGAATCAATATAGTTATGTATCTCTATTTTATATATATAAAAATTTATTAATTATTACTAATGGGATTGATTATATAAGATCCAATCAACAACAAATGTTGGTAAACAGTCAAATAATCAACATCAACTAATAATGCCAACTAGAAAACTATCATTACCTACAAAACACAATCCAGTAATAGAAATAAACTCAAATCAAATAACAAACTATTATCAAAATAGTAAAAATTCTCATGTAAAAAGAGAGTGTTGTGTAGAAAAAATATTAGTTAAACCTCCATTCTCATATGCACAACTTATTATACAAGCTATAAATTCTAGTGAAACTGGTAAAATGACACTCAGCAATATATACAATTACATTTCAGCTACATACAAATTTTATGATATGTCAGATAAAGGCTGGCAAAATTCAATTAGACATAATCTTTCTCTAAACAAGTATTTTATCAAATTACCTAGACGTAATGAAGAAACTGGTAAAGGATCATATTGGATTATTGATCCAATAAAAAAAGATGAACTAATAGCACATTCAATAAAAAAAAGAAGACAACGTAATGCCGCACAATTTAAAATGGCTGATTCATGGACTACACTTTCTGATTTACCCATTTACAACAATTCAAAGTATTCTATTAATTTAATGTATTGTGTATTTATTAGTGTAATTTCCGTCTTTTAACTATATATTCATTCTATATAAAGTGAAACTTTACATATATCAACATCTAATCATGATTATCCATTATCAAGTGAATTTCAAACTAACAATAATATTCCATGCCACAATCATATCTCTACAAACAATAATATCAATCATCATTATTACCCTATTCATAATCATGATTCTTCTTATTCACAGTGTATACCATACAGTACACATCATACTACAAGGAAACATCGAAGTTACACTGATTCTTACGTTGTCCGTCATAGTGCTTGTGTATCATATCCTAAAGAATATTGTGATTGTTGTGTTGTTAGAGATGTTGCTCAAATAAACCATCCTCATTATTTTAATAGCACCTCAGATAACTCAAGCAACTATAATACTCAATCCAATACAGTACAGCATATTGATCCTCATCCATATCATCATTGTGAAAGTGAAAAATATTTTACTCATCGATTTCAATCACATTATTATTCCCACCATGAATTTCAAAAGCAATAATCTTCCATCTTCTATTCTTGTTATATTTATCTTATCAATAGTTTGCCTGTATTAATATCATTATTTTTCTGACATGATTTTAAATATATCACATATTTTCTTTACACTCTATTATTCAATATAAAAATACTAAATAAAATACTTAGAGATTGATTTAGAAAAGCGAAAATTTTTATTTTTATATCTACACGTGTAATTTTAATTTTGGGTATATTTTCTTGCAATTATAATTTTTATAATATCTTATTAGCCAATAATAGTAGTCTGCATCCAAAATATTCAAAAATCATAACTTAATTTTATTTTATACTATCTTTTTCAATTATTTGGCAAGTTATATCAAAAAAAATCTTTAAAATTTAAATCTAGCTTGTTAAAGTATGATTTGTTAATTTATTCCAATTTTTAAGGGTATAAATTTCATGTATGTGCTAAAAAGCTGTATTTATATCAAATTTAATCTTAAAGTGAAACTTTTCTACCAACTATATTTTTTATAAAGTTCAATTAATAAATTTTTTATTTTATAGGTATTTAATTTTTTTGAATGAACCATGCTCAGTAATACGATCTATTTAATATTACATCCATTTTTTATTTTCAAATACTCCATTTTACATATAATTTATAATATTATTATCGTAAAAATGTATATTTACACATATTTTTTTAAGGTAGAAAGAATTTATTGATAATTAGTAAATATGATGTAGCTATAAACATAGTTTTGGTTTATTTAAATTATTAAGTAATAAAAAAGCTAAATAATTTAGAACCATTTGATAAAAAATAATTGATATAGAATAATTTTAAATCTATAAATTAGCAAATCTAATAATACATTATACTATTAGTGCTTTGTGTCTTAAAAGTAGGTAACTAAAGAGCTTCTATTATTATGATATAAATTTAAAGCATTAATATATTTTTTATTTAGTATATTAGTATTTTAGATATTTAAATTTAACTATAAATAAATTATTCTGGCCTAAATTTACATTTAAAGATACATAATTTTAAAAATAATTGTAATTTTTACTTGTATAAATTACTTAACATTTAAAATATAATAACAATATTATTTAGATAAAAAATTGATTAAATTTTGGTTTTATAAATAAATATTTTCAAAAACTTTTTTAATTTTATAAAAAACATAATATCTCCATTTTTTACACTTTTTATTGCTAAAAAAATATTTCATTCTGTTCACAATCAACCTAGTCAATATTTTTTTTATACAAAAAAATATACTCAAAATTCCTAAGCTAATACAAAAAATTTAAATTACGAATAGATTAATATATTTTATATTGTGTCTAAAAATACATAGCTTACAATATTATACTATTTATATTATAGATCAGTTATGTAATATTTATTTATTTTACTTAAAAAAAATATCATTTCAATTATTATTAATTTTTAAAACTAAAATGAAATAATATCTTCAAATAAAGCATAAAATCAGTCAGATCTAATAATATTATGACATTTTGTATGCTATTACTAAATCTATCAATCATTATACAACAATTGTTATTACATTAATTAAATAAGTTTAGAGGTTTATTAATGAAATAACCTATGGATAATTAGCCATACTTGGAACAAAACGCTACAACAAACGCAAAACATTTCCCCGTATCGCGCATGCGTAGAAGTAGAGTATGATCATTATTATCACGATGCCGCTCCATAAAATAAAAAAAGTATAAAATAAAAGTATTATAAAAATCGCTATGATTATAAAAGGATAAATCATACTATTATGGCAAGCAATAACACAATGAAGCATAAAGTAGCTGATAGTATAATATTATGATATTAAAAACCTAAATAATTTTACACTAGAAAATTTTTGACTTAAATTATAATGATCAAGAACTAAAATATAGCTGCTACCACGTCCTACGATACTCATACGATTAACATGTTCGGTGTATTTCGTATACGAACACGAGTTAATTTCTAAGATGGTGAGATTGCCAATGATTTGTTTTTTTATTGAATAATAATATCGTATTAGGTTGAAGCGTCGTCTGTTACAATAAGAACAAGTAAATATATGACCAATCCACTTCTATGTAGGAAACAAATGGTATAATATTTTTTGATGATAATGGTATAATAATTGTATGGTGTTGTTAGGTTTTGCATATTACTCATCCAGGTAAAGCATCTGTGTCTCGAAAAGAAGTCCAAGAAAAATTAGCTGAAATGTTTAAATCTACTCCTGATTGTGTAGTATGTCATAAAATGCATGTTCAATTTGGCGGAGGACGTAGTACAGCACTTGCTCTGATATATGATAGTGTTGACTTTTTAAAAAAGTTCGAACCAAAATATCGACAAATAAGAGTAACTAGTTAATTTTATTGATTGTTATTTTGAATTAATTTATTGAATCACAGAAAGGTTTATTAACCAAAGGTAAAGTTACTCGCCGTATGAAAAAGGATATTAAGCATAGAGTTAAAAGAGCTAGAGGTGTCGCTGCTATGGTTGCTGCCACACAAGTTGCTGGATCCAAGAAGGTTATTTTTATTTTAATACTGTAATTTTTAATTTTATTCATAAAATCTAGTAAAAACCAAAATAAACATTTAAAAAAAATTTAATTAGTAGAAAATTGTGTTATTTTTTGATTTGAAGTTTTTTATGCATTTGTTTGATTTCACCTTGAATATTAAGTTTCTATGTTATTATGTTTAGTCTCTAAATTAGATTGATCATTCTTACTTATATATATATTTTTAAATGCTATAGAATATTAACTATTTACATTTTTAATACATATGTTACATTTTAACTGTGTATTGCTTTGATTTTACAACAATCTCGTACGAATTTCACCCTGGTTTGATTTTAGTATGAAGTTGTGCACGATTTTTCTAATTTTTGGTTGCTTGTTAGTTTTTATTCGGTAATTTGCATGTTTTACAATTCAGTATAATGCTTAATTTCTAGTCCCTAATATTTGGGTTGTTTTTTTTTGTTAGTCATAGTCTGTTGTAAACACTAGCTTTTGGTGTAGACCTTTATAGTTATATGCTGCTCGTTTATGATCATCTAACGTTGTGTGGCTATAATTTAGTTAGCATTTAGTTCAATCGAATTAGGACATCGGTATCGTTATTTTATCTATTTTGGTATTTATAAAGTAAAACACGTTTATTATATTGAGGTATATTCACATGAGGTATGTAATAGTGAAATTTGAGTATTTTAATACGTATGGGTCATTTCATGGTATGAAGTTTTGGCTTTTAAATAGAATTTGATGTTGAACATACAGTAGCAAACAATGTAGTTGCTGTAGTAATCGGCGGGTCATTGTGCATTGCCATGTTACCAGAATAAATCCCTTCAATTTCCCAAACTAGTTGCTATTATTTATCTTAAATAACTAACTCGTGTGTTAGTGGTAGTAGCATTAGACACTTATTAATCTATAACATCTTACATTTCTAAATAATTATAATATATATTTATAGGATTCACATTAATAAAAACACCAAATGTTTAGAGACCATCCGTAATAAAATAATTATAGATTCTATCAATAAAATGAGTATAAGAAAGCTAATAGTATATGAAGTACTAAAAATGTATAGTAACTTATTCAAATATTAAAAACGTTAGTCATCTTTATACACAACATTAGTAATCCTCCTTCTCAATGTCACTATCTTTAAGTTCCCAGCTACATACAAATTTTTCACTAATCCTACCAATTTTGGCAAAAATAGGATCCTCATCATCGTCTTTTGATGAATTAAATTCAGCGAGATAAAGTTCCTGCAATATAATGATTATAATATTAGCATTATATACATATGTATACTTGCAAAAAACAGTTGTTCATAGTATCATTAACATCATAAGTTTCATTACCCATTATCAACCTATAAATTAAAATTTTATTACTATGGAAATAGCACTTTGGCTAAAGAGGATGACTTCACTTTTCCAGATTGAGTAATAATCAAATTGCCAACTGTTTGCACATCATTCTCAATCAAAAAATTAGGATTTTCAATATCATCTCCATAAAGATCAAACTAAATAAGAAAATGTACAAAAACTTAATGAAAAATAATTAAGAGTACTTCATTCTCTGAATCAAATTCTAAATTTTCATTATCATCTATGTGTTTTTTATTGTGACCAAAAGTAGAGGAGTAAGAAGCAGGCATTTGAAATAATATAAATTCGTCAGACAGCGAATTATTGCACTAAATTTTTAGAACAAAAAAATATACATTCCATGTATAAAATGAATACATCATAATCACCATTCTCGGTGAAGTATTTCAAAAATGCAGAATAAAGATAGTTATTATTGGTTTTAAAATCGCAGGTATCTACTATAGGCTTAAAATCTTGTTCTTTACTATCATTTTCTTAATTTAATATCATAAAAATAAGGTAAAATATTATTACATACCATGAATGATAGAGTCTAATTTGGTGGTTAATGGTAGTGCAACAGGAAAATATTCACCAAATTGTTTAATAAGTTTAGCAAGTTCCTTTAAAAATTTATAATTTAAAGTATTCAAAAAAAATTTGTTACATTTTCCACCAATGGTTCATCGATAAGAGCTATAGCAGAAGAAGGTTGAGGTTCAATTTCTCTAAACATTTATACAAAATTTTATTCTTGTAAATTTAGCTATTTTATTAATATTACTACCTGTCATCAATGGTGGAAGTTGTTTTGGTTGATTTTATTTTTGACGAATTTATTGTGGAATGTGTTTTATCATCAATTTTAAGATCTCTCTGAAAACCTTCTGAAAAAAGACCTTTTGTAGCTAGAATTTTTAAATTTGGAATATGCTTCCTTTTTGGTTTATTTTTTCTTTCCAAGGTTGGAATATTACTATCATTCTTAATCAATAGCAGCAATAGTTATAAGAAAAAAGTTTAATAACTTTTAATAAAAAAATTCGTAGAATTTAGGATAGTCTAATATAAAAATTACTTTATTTAATGGAAATTTTGGATTTTCATTTAATGGACTATATCAAATGGTAACAATAATTTAGCACTTACAATTATTTACATTGGCTCTACTTTAACAGTTACTCTACGATTTAATGGAATATTTGGAACAAATTTTCGCTAAAATAAAGTAATTTTAATATAAACACTATAATTTATGTTACTTTTTTGGTTAAATTTGATAATTGCTTTATGTTCCTTAAAATTATTATTACTTACTTGATAACAATTAACTAAAAAGATAATACATATTATTAATGTTGTTATTCTTTTCATCTAGTAACAAAATGTTATAATATAATTTCTAAAGAAACAGAAAAGTACTGGATTCCATTTCATAAAATAAAATCAATCAGGGCGCCCGACACGCAATTATACGACTCGTAAACGGCGCATGCGCGTGTATGGAGCCAAGCGATTTCAATGACATTATTAAATGTTCAACTAAAGAAACATATCAAGTGATTCATGCAAATTTAACAATCAAAGATGTCAATTTTGATACAAACATGATTAAGGGAAATGTAAAATATGATATTACACTTATGGATGACTATAAAGGTAAGATTTGCATATCTGCTGCTAGTAAGAGATGTAAAATAACAAGCATATGTTCTAAAATTAATTCAAAACAAAAATATACCCCACTAGTCTTTAGAAAAATAAAAAATACTATCAAGAATGACCTACTTTCACAGTATTTGGCTACTGATCCTCATACTGATGTTAATACGTGCCGCTACAGCGATACAGATGAAAAAAAATCAAATAACATATTACCAGTATCAAAATTGAGATCTTCTATAAGTGTGTATAGAGAATTGTTTGGTGATATCAAAGTAATAGCAAATGCTGATCTTGCAATTAAAAATGAAAAAGGACAGTCAATCATAAGGTTAAAAATATTTTTTGAATATAAAATCAATGATGGAGTAAAATCAGGTTGTGATTATTATGAGAAAATTTTTGTTAGTCCACATTGCGGACGTTTTCCTTGTGGTGGATCAAACTTTTGCGAATGGTTTCCTTGCTTTAATAAAAGTTATCATAGTTGCCCATGGAAAATAAAGATAAAAACAAATAGTCAAAGTCAAGCTATTGTATCTGGATTTTTAAAACAAGCTGCTATTGATTCAAACAAATCGATTATTTATGAATATGTCATTCCTCATTGTACTAAACCCGGTAATATAGGTGTAGTTATTGGAGAAATAAATAAGGTTACGTTTGATGACAGTAATCATAATATATATAATCGTGTTGAAGTTTATTCACCTGATTGTTATATTTCAATTGCTAAAGAATCGGTATTTCAAATATCAAATTTTATTAAATTCTTTGAAGAAATGTTAGAATTTAAATATCCTGTTGAAAAATTTAAAATTATATTTACTGATATTTGTGTTAAAAAGCCATTAGTATTTTTTGGAATGGTAATTTTAAATACTTGTCATTTATGCCCATCAAATGCAATGCTACAAATCTACATAAACTATCAACTGTATAGCATGTTTATAGCTGACAGTCTTTTTGGATGTTACTTTACACCAAGATTATTAACAGATGTGTGGTTGTTTATTGGTAGCATTCTAGAAACTGTTGTAGCCCATTATTCTGCGTATATTATAAAATACTAATATTAAACTATTTTTAAAATATATATATATTTTTAAATATCTTTCTAGTTATTTAGGTGGGAGTGAAGCAAAAAATTACCTTTTTAAAAGTTATATGGATATGCTTCTAAAGAATACTGATAGCAATTACTTAGGAAAAGATTTTATGCTGTGCCCAATAATCGAATATTTAAATGACATTAAAATTCACCAATTTACAAAGTCTAAAATAAAAAAAGATATTTTTGATTTATATCGAGAGTGGTTAAATAGCTCACATTTGGACATAATATCATCTAAAGGTTATTATAATTTTTTAAAAATTTTTATACATAATCACAATTGATCATTTATCACATATTTATGACAATTTAATTTATCTTAATAGTATGAAATATGCTGTAGACAAGTTTTTATAATAATAATATCTATATGATGTGAATTTTTTTTATAAATGATATATTTATATTTTTACTACATGAGTTTTAATTGATAAATAAAAAATGATCTTTATAAGGTTTTACTTAGTAATCTATTTAAGTATCAAGTGTTTATAGATAATATTTATAAGTGCTATCTTATATTTTATGATAAATTTTAAATACAAAAATCATGTGCATATTTTTAATATTATAGATAATAAAATTCATGCATTGTATCTTATTTTTAGAATGTTGGAAGAACTTTTGTGCTCGTTCTTGGTTTGTAATTCGTTTTCTAGCTGCACATCAAACAAAAAATACCTTAAAAATATTTTTTAAACAAAAATTTTTACAAAATACTAAAGAGTAAGTATTACTCATATTATTGTATTAAAATGAAAATAGTTCAAACGTACTAAGGAATTATTCTTAATATATTTAAAATTACTTTATCATTTAGCTTACTGATTTATAGCTATAAATGTTATATTTTAGATTTGGTAGTGGATGTTTGATTATTGATTCGCAAGAATTTCTGCAGTTTTTTGTTGCAGTTAAAGGAGTTGATGAAAAAGAAACTCATTATATTGGTTCTGAGTTATTAAAAAGAAATAAACTGCTTAATTTGTCCATGGCCAATCTATATAACAAAAAGAAGCACTCTGTTGAATTTTATCTTGCTTCTGTTGATGATAATTTAAAAATTGATTCAAAAATGTTACCAAGCTCTATTAAGGTTTTTCTAAAAGAATATCGTTCTGAAGATATACACACCATAGAAGTATTGCCTATTATTCTATTCTATTAAATTCTTAATTTCAAATATTAGTTGGAACCATCTACAGGAATGTCATCGCTTTTGCCTGGAAAAATATGCTTAAAAGGTGAGACATCATGCCGTGGTGGTAAAATACGACGTTCTTACAAGAGACGGTTTATTGGTAATGATATTCAAACAAATAATGATCCATCGAAACAATATAGTTTAGAACGTATATTCATTTATTGTTTATCCTTGTTTATTTGCCTATTAGATATGGTTGATGACTGTGTGATGTTTGTGGTTCCTGATCCAACATTTTGTGATGTGTATGGTCATATTAGAATGTTGCAGTCTGAATTTGCTTGGCACAAACAACTGGAAAATAGTCATGATCCTCTTTTTCAAATGATTGCAGCTAATGTATGTATTAGCGACTAAAATGAGCTATTTTTTATGAATTTTTCTTAGGAATTAAAACATTTTCCTTCTCTTGATACATTGAAATCACTTTCAACCATTATAAAATCTAGGGGGTGTTATTATGGAGTGCGATTAGAAGCTTTCAAATCCCTTATTACAGTTCTTAACAATTTTGTTCCATATGAACGTTGCAATATATTACGTGAATTTTATCCATCAGAGATTTATAAAGCTGCTTTTGGTGTGAAATATGATCAAGAACTTAGTCAACCTTTAATATTTTCTAGTTTATCTGAATTTTTTCTACGTATTAAAATAATCAAATCAATGAAAAATATTAATCCTCCTAGAAATACTTCTGCTGATATAGAATGCCTTTTAAATACAAAAAATATGCTTTATCGTATATGGAAATGTAGATCTAATATTTCTAATGTTTATGCTGATTGTTGCTATCGAAGTGAGATATTGAAAACACTTGGTTGTTTGCTCCTAACTCTAAAATTAAAAGGTAGAATTTTTTTAATTATTTTTATCTGTATTTTTCTCAAGTATACAACAGTTTTCATTATATAATACTATGAATAATAACTATTTTAATATATAGATACTAGTGTTAAAATACTTGAATATGTTTAAATGAGTAGACTATATTTTTTTAATGATAATTTATATTTAATTAACATAGAGTTAAATTATTTATTTGAGCATTTTTAGTTTTATACCATTATCATAGATTTAATCGTATAATTTAACGTCAGGCATAAAAATTGAACAGTCTCGTTCAGTTGGTAGTTTTATTATTTGCAAAAACAATTTTAATTAAAACATTCACATTGATTTTAGTATTTTTTTCAAATTTTCAATATGAGTACCGTATGAACTATTTCATTTAACGTTGTAATAAAAAGGAATTAATTTTTAAACTATTAAGACTACCAAAATGTAGTTAAATCGTTAATTTTTTGTCTATGATAGATTGTTTACTTTTAATATATTAGAGTGTTGAAAATATAATAATTTAGGCATCATTGTCACAAAGTATGTGGAACTACTTCTTAATGAATCAATTGATGCACTTAATGAAGAAGTTGTAAAGCCCAGCTACCACTATTGTATATCTAAAGCATCATTAAAGTGTATCTATTATATAAACCAATGTGAATGCATTAATGGATGTAATCAATTGTTTTTACGTTATTCTCAATGTGGTATTAATGATAATATTCGATGTGAAGCAGTAAAATGTTTAATAAAGTCACTAAAAAATGTCAACAATTTTACCACACAAGCCTTTGATACTATAATAGATATTATAATGTATGATCCATCATTGGTAATAAAACAAATAGTTTTTTCAACGTTAGCAAAATACCCTCCTTTAAAGTGCATTGTAAATGCTAGCATTTTTTACTATTGTGAATTTTAAACAATATTTTAGGAAGCCAATGAATTTATTAATAGAGACTATATTATAAGTCAATTTAATAAAATATTTTATTATTATTATATATTTAATGGTGGTATCGAATGGAGTAGAGCTTCTTGGGATTATTTTGAACGTATCTATAGATCATTATTTGGTGACCCTCCTGAAATAGTATACCCATCTAGCTCTGTTTTAGTGCTCTCTAAATCACTTGTTCAAAAATCTGTAATAAATTTATTTAATTTTTTGTGCTTTCTATTTTTTTAAGATTGAAAATTATGAATCTCGTAAAAATTCAGATTTACATCATTATCCTGTTTCAGCATCAACAGCTAAAGTAGTTAAAACAATTGATGATGGTAATAAGATTAAAATTGTATTTAAATTAACCAATCATGAAGATTAATGTTTTAATGTAATTTTTTGTAAAGTTTAATGTTAACTTTTTATTATATATTAGCCATTATTGTAAAATGTACACGGTAGTTTAATGCTATAAAATGTATTTTTTTATAAAGTGCAAGTAGAGATTTTTTTAAATTGAGTACAAAGTAGTAATTTTCTATCTAAACATATTTCCAGATACTTTCTAACAGTATAAAATGCAATATTTAAATAAAAACATTTTTTTTTTATTTATAATTTTGTTTACTTATAAGATTATTTAATTAAAAATATTTTAACGATTCTATATATCTATATTACTTTAATTTTTTTACCACTTTTTAAACTATTACAGATAAAGTTAACGGATTATTCTTATATTTCACCTAAATAAATATATTTTACTATCGTCGCTTATCTTTTTTGTTCTTCCTTTAATAGCATACCATAAAACGTTATTTTTTTAAATAGCAAAGAGATACCATGATCTTTGTAACATATTTAAAATATGCTATATTTATAACTAACATAAAAATGGGTTATTTACAAATTAATTAAGATTTACAAAACTAAAGGATGATATTTATTTAATTTGTACTCAAAAAGTTAATATGTAGTAGCAGAAAATTAAATTACTTCTAATTTTGCCTCATCTGTAATAAATCGACTAGCTTACCGATAATATGTGGTCTTTCATACTTATTTCATATATTCCTATTTTAAGTTGTATTATTTTTTTTTAATTACGTTGAAATATTTTATTTTTCGTGCTATTTAAAGTATAAACATTATTTTTTTCTAAATATAGTTATAAAGGATATAAAGAGTACTGTAGTAATAATCATAGCTAATCATAATGAGGATTTAGGTCCCTTCATTGGATGCGATCATATCTACTTAAAATTCCAAGCTATAAATTGTCAATTAAGAAATTGATATATTATATTTAAGTTTTTATGAGTCAATTAAACATCGTATTTTAATAAATAGATGTCATTTATTATATATCTCCTAAACCATTCATTTTAAATAAGAAATAATTGATTATATCATGAGAAAAATATTTGAAAGATAAAACATAATCTTAAAACATGATATAAGTGTAAGATATGTAAAATATATGCATAGTTTGCTTCAATTTATTAGTTATATCTTAAAATTTTAAAAGGTATAAGATAATAGCTACTCTAATTAACTGAAATATTTGTTTTGTTTGTTGGAAAAAGTAAGTGGAAAAATGTTAATAGAGTGTCACTTCTTCTCTCAACCAACGTAACACTTTATTTAACATTATGAATCCGTCATTTAATATTTGATATCAATAAAAACTAATAGGATATTTTTCTTAATGAAAGAATGGTAATTGTCTGTGAGTCAAATTACCTTTATTTTTACGGTTTAACTATATAAAACTTGAATTTTTTGTATAACTATTAAGTGTATCATTACAAAATATAAAATCAATTGATTTGAATTTAATTCAAAGAATAAAATCAATAAAAAAAGATCTAAATCATTTTATTTGGTAATTAGTTAATCCTTGTCACATGGCATAATTTAAGAGATTATGATTCAAATTTAAATTTAAGGTATTTTAATGAATTTTAAACTCTACAGATTGATAAATCTTAATAGGCACAGTAATAACAATTAATTAATATCATTAATTTAACCTTTTTTTCTAAAAAAGGTAATCGTTGTTAATCGCTAGTAAATATCTAACAATTATAGTTCATATTTTAGATTAGCATCATTTATTGAGATAAAATATTCACACTGAACAAACAAATTTATAATAGATAATGATATCAAAATATTTGATATATTTATTTACATTATATTATTATATTAAAAATAGATTTAAAAATTAACATAACGTTTAAATTTTTAATTATAGGAGCAGATTAAATATAATCTAATTGCTCTTTTAATTTTACCAAAAAATGTATTTACAGATAAAAATAGAATAGTTAGAAAAAAAATATTATTTCTTAATTTTCTATAATCCTATAAAAGAATAAAATCATTTTGTTGAAATTAATGTAATTTATTCGAATATTCATGCACAGCAATAGCTAGATCAATTATAAAACATTAATTCGTGATGTATCGCATTATTCCGCGCAATTAAGACAATGATGGTTGTAGATGTTGGAGAGGGTACGACAATAAATCTATATCTCATTTAAATTTAAATAATATTTAGATATATGTCGAATTTGTAGAATGACTGTTGATGAAGTGGAACCACTTTATCATCCTTGTAATTGTGCGGGATCAGTGGCATATGTGCATCAGTCATGGTATTTTGGAACATTTTAATTTTCAAATAAACACATGTATAATATTGGTTGATATAGTTTACAAAAATGGTTAAAAGTATATAAAAAGGAGTAAGTTTACTATTAAATATATTAATATTTACAAACTGGATGTTTATGTAATGTTGTCTGTAGTTCATGTGAAATATGTGGTTTTAAATATCAATATTTAAATGGTAGAATTTTAATAATATTTTAAAGCCATTAACTAAACAAAATTTTATCATATTTAGTATACAGAGAAAAAGATGCACAGTTAAATGGTCCATTTGGACGAATTGTTGTCACTATTATTGCTGCATGTTCTAAATTAAAAATTTATTTATTTGCTATAATGTTCTATTTAATATGGTTTTTGATATTACCATGGACAACTGGTATATTTAAAATAAACAATTAACTATGATAAAATTTAAACAACCTATAGGTTTATGTGGCCAATCTTTGTTTGGACAGTATAGTATACTTAATGATATAACAAACGTTTTCAGTCATCCTTACAAGTAATATGCATCAAAAAATTTTATAAAAATAATATTTTACATAGATTGAACTACATATTGTATAACATTTTTTCTGGGGTAGTGTTGGGATATTTGTATATTGGTCTGTCTGTATTAGTTATTTTTCTTTCACCATGCTTATGCAATATGCTTGTTGATTATAAACAACCGAGTTGGTTGTATGATCTTAGAGAAAAGGTAGTAAATCGATTTCAAACTGTATTTGATAAAATCATTAAAAACTTTAGAGTTCGTATAACAATTGAAGGTATTTTTTAATTAATTTCGCATATAAATGTATTTTTAGACATCGTTTTAAAACAACAATATTTTTTGTCCGATTCATTATTAGCCCAAGCACTTAGTGAAGCATTTGATCCATTATATCATATTTTACCATATAACTCGCCAATGTGTAGTTATGGGGAAAACGTTTATTGTTTGTTAAAGTTTTTGAAATGTGATGAAAGGATTTCTAAAATTTTAAAAACAGCAATGTAATGAACTATATAATATATAGACCAGTAATATAGCTTGGAATAGTTTATCAAAAGCGTGCGTCATTTTTTGATAAAAATCGTATAGTTTAATAATTTTGTAAGGTTTAAAAAAATATTTTAATTTATTTTTTTTCACACTTATTCTATAATAATTTATATATACTAGATTCCAATCAGAGAGGTACATTTCAGTTTTTCAAGCAAAAATATTTCAACTATTTTTGGGCATACAAAAAGTAATATTATTCATGTATTTTACAAAATTATGTTAAAGCTGTTTCTTATTGTGGAAATGTATTAATTTTTACATTTAACTCTAAGTTTTTATATGTTTTAATTTAATAATAAGCTTTTCGATGTGCATTTGTAGCAAACAAATAAGGATTTTTAATTAAAACTAAATTTTATATTGCTTCTAAACAGCATAACCTATAAGAAATTATTTCAGTGTTGTGTGTTATGGCTATTTTATTGGTTTTAACATTGAATCAAAAGAAATATGATATTAAAACTATACAAATCTTCATTTAATATAGCGTTAATCTCATAGAAATTATAACAATATTTTTTAGCAGTATTTTTTTGACAAATTTATGTTTTTAATTTTTTCTATAGCTCGAATATCCGATGTTTTTTACCACATTCTATATTAACGATTATTATGAGTTTCAAATCATTCCTAACAAAACGTCCTTAAATGATATCCTTTGGATATCAAGTATTGAATGCCGTAAAACTAGGCATGCTATGGGCTATCGAGATTTTGAGTTTTACTATGTGATGGGGCTTACAACAAGTGATATAAATATTGTGGATGATTATAGCAGCTATAGTGATAGCAACGACAATATTGATGACTCTAATCATGATGAGGCAACTGCTGATAACGATTTAGATGACATAATGACTCGACTGTTTGATTTTGATTATCTCCTATTAAATCAAATAAGAAGCTACAATTTTTTTGATAGGGTAAACACTTTAATACGTATTGTTATGTAATAATATTACATTTAATTTAGTTTTTTGGTTATAACAACCTTCGTATATTAATTGTAATCTAACTACTAAATCACTTCTTTTATTTACATTATTATATTTAAGACTAATGTTCTAAAGACATTCTTTGTTACTATCTTTTTTTTGGAAATGTCAAGTATATTTCTACATTTTCTTATAATTACCATCAAAATAATTAGTTGTGCTACCAATAAGACTAATGGGGATCATTATCAGCATATTTAGCCCATTAATAAACTTCATTTCATTTTGGGCTTACAAAAATATGAAAATAAATAACTATGCACCATCATCCATCTTAATTGGCAATTCATTTATTGATGGATTGATATTGCTAACTATGTTTTATACAATGATTTATTTTATCTTATGGTTTACTGAAGTAACTTTTTTAGTATGATGTTAACTTTCTCAGCACATTTTTTAATATAGAGATTGTTAAAAAGTTTCATCTATTATAAGTATATATCATTTGTTATTGTTATGTTAATTATATTTTTAGCTATGCTTTTGTTTGCAGTACAATCCACAGCATACTTAAGGTTAATATTGATAAAAAGACATATCTTTATACATGTACGTATTAATCTATACAAAAAAGGTGTATTATATCCTTGTTATATTGATAATCTCAATGCCAGTATTATATGGAGCCGCTATAGCACACTTAATTAACGTAATTATAGCCATCCATTTCATTTTTAAGATAAAATCTTGTAATATTAACAATTATTTAGTTTTTTATTGATGATAACTATCCAAGATTCGCCAGTCAATTTTTAAAAAATGGTAATAATTAAATATTCTATCAAACTTGATACTTCCAATATATATGTATCTATTAATATATTTATATGATAGATTTATTGGTTGTAGAATGGTGGCTTTTTGGAATGATTTTAAATATTTGCATAGTTATCATTGGTTCTTCTATAAATAAGGTTTATGACTTCAATCGATTTAATAAAAATAAACTTTAGCTTATGCGTGTTGGCCTTAATTCAATTTTTTTCCCCACCAGGAAAAGATTACTAGTGATTATCGATGAAATAATAAACCAGAACTTACGACTTACATTGTTATTATTGTTTGAAAGATTTTTTGTGAACTTATTTCTCTTGATAATATACATATTTTTTCCTATTTATGCTTCTGAATACTTGGTTGGAAAAATTTTATTACTGAACTCGTTTTATTTACAACCTTTTGAATCCATTATCAAGCATTCACTAACTAAATATAAGTATATAGTTTCTTAGATATTTAACCATAAAAAAATTTATTAGTAAAATCTACGTATATCTGGATGGTAATCTATTTATATTGGAATTCATATACATATTTTTTATATCTATAACGTACATTTATTCGATCGACGCATCAAGTCGAATGATAGCAGTTATTCGCAGTATTATAACAACCATAGCAAATGCATGGTATATATTTGTAGTCCGAGTTTTTTATGTATTAAAAATTTAGTGACCTTAGCTCATATTTATTAGGAAATACAAATTTTATTGATGGATCTTATGTAATTTATAATGGTATCGTTGTTTTCTTAATTGATATTTTTACAAAGTATATGACTTATGATGGTATTCTCATGTATAATACTGCAAATATACTATCTTTTAAAAAAGAAGGTAATTTACTTTTATTTCATGTCTCAATTTACTTACTTTTAAAAGGTTTTGAACCCTATGAATCTTCTAAGTACATGAAACTAAAAGTAATTATAACTTTTTATTTCTTTATAATGCTTTTACATAAATAAAATATTAATAAAATTTATATTTTAATCAAAGTAAATATATGCAGTTAATTTTTTAATTTGAATGAATAATTTACCTACATATTTATATTCTTTAGTCACTGTTCAATCATATGATTTAATTGTTAACTATAATTCTAGGTGTTGATTTTTTATTCTTTATTTTTCTCCACTATAACCATCATATCAACACTTTATTTGACATTTTCAAGTAATTTTATACTATTTAGTCCTTAATAATTACATTTTATGTAGTTTTGTGTGGAAAACAACTATTTTTAATGCTTGGATACAATAACATGCCTAATTATATTTCATATTCGTTTGGAACACCTTTTTTCCATCTAATATATTTTCTGTATAAAAACTGTCCTCGTTTGGGAATTGATCATCATCTTAGGCCACTAAGAATAAAATATATTTTCAGTAAAAAAGTACCAAAATAATAATTTTCTATTCAATAACAACTAAATGTTATTATGTGGCTAAGTTTCTTAGATTCTATCTTATTACTGGTGTTATTTTCCCCTGTGTAATTGGTGAACTATTCCAATATTGGATGTATATTATGTTACGATATAACCTCGACGGTGATATGACCACGTCAGTTTTCCGTGTAATTTTATTGACCATTGGAAAATAGGTATATATTTAGTATGTGTTTAATATTTAGAGTTGGGTTTATGGAGCTATTTTTTCCAATATGTTAAAAGCTTTACAAATTGCTTCACCAAATTTGGTTCTTCTTACTAATTCGAACAGAGTTTTTAATTTATAGATATAAATTCATATCTTTTATTACTGATGCACATATTTAGGTCTATTTACACAATGTTTATGCTTTGATTGGTAGTAGGTTTGATGAACGCTTTTGTCTCTCCATTATAAGATTAATTTTCAAATATTTTACAGCTCCATATTGTTTAATCAATTCCATTCTGTATGCCTTATATACCGAAGAAAGTACTATAAGATATGTTCAATATATTCTCTGTACAATTTCACCAACAATTGTGCTTATTTTAAGCGTATACTATATTTTTAAGCTTATTTGTCATCATATTTATGGATTTTATCTTTTAACAAAGTAATTGTTGTTTTTTTAATTGTTTTATATGAATTTTTTAATACTTAAGTTATTCATTGATAAAAATTGTACTTAACAAGACTCAGAAACATTCTGATTCAAAAGATGTATCAATTTTTGTTAGCCGTTGCCAACTAATATCACACAAAAGCTTTATTGAAGGATCGCAGGACAACATTGTTCATCCATCTTCCTATTCACAATAAACCTTCAAATCATTCAACTCTGAACAATTTACTCATAATATTGTGTGTGCTTATCAAATTTTGATCCTTTAATTTATGATTATTTCCTTTAAAAAAAATTATTTTCAAAAAATTTGTATTTTTTATTTAATATGATAGCAGATAATAGCTAGATCTATCCTCTTTAGCATGTTAGTTACTACTTATATATATAAATTATTATCCAATAAATGAAGAATATGATATATAATTTTATTTATTAAATATCATATTCATTAGCATGTTGGTTCATAGAAAATTCAAATAGGTTCTCTTACAGTTATATTGTACTCACATGCATATTTATTGCATATTTCATCAGTTTTGTAGCTTATTTAACTATACTATATTGATTCAGCTAATAATAAATGAACTGTACAGCTATCCTTAAAACTTTTTTACACTACTAAATTAATGGTCACGTGACTAGTTTTTTATTAATTTGCGTTGAGTTAGCATTTCTACGCAAAAATTGTGTGATCTAGGCTTATCTGCTTTAAAATTTTCACTCACTTAAAATTTATTTTGTCTTGAGTATAAAGATTTTATTTTTGAACGATTTTTTTCATTTTAATTGCAATGTTTATAATTAATATTTATCTACCATGTCTTTTTTTTCACTTACACAACCTTGATGTCTTGCCTATTTTGTTACCAAAACTATGTCGCCATGGGGACATGACTAATGAAAAAAAAAGCTTTGATTTACATATTTCAATTGTCAATAGAAAACCATATGGTTACACTTTATAACGCAAGAATAATGAAAAGTAGAGACCATTCATTGGTATCACTATTATGAGACTGTTAAACGAAAAAAATAGGTCTAACTAACAAAATGATGCGTGTGTCTTCTGGTACAGATTTAATGTTACTGGTTTACATAAACAAGGTTATTTCAAAAAGATGACTAAATAAATAGTTTTATCAAAATAAATATGTGAAAAATTTGTGATACACATGAATGTTATTATACCCTTATATTTTGCACACGCCTGAGTTAGTTAACGTTTGTAGTATTTTTTTAATTTAATTCAAAATTTGATAAAAGTAAATCTAAATAATTATTATATACAAAATTGATAAATAATATGATAGTTTTCTGTAATGAGTTAGATTCATAATATTATAGATAGTACAAATAATATTTTATTATATAAGAGCATGCGTATTAATTTATAAAAAATTGTATTATTTATAATATAAAAAAGTTTCAATTAGAAACTATCATAGTGAAAATATAAAAATAATTAGTGATTGTTTAATGTATCATAAAATATTTTTTTACTTGCAGCAATCAATTCATCATTCAATACAAGTTTATCGGTAAGAGGCTAAAAAATTATAGTTTATTTAATTTCATAAATATTATTATAACCAGATTAGAAGTATTATTTAAAATTGTTTTAATTTTTGATATATTTTCACAGTTCTCATTTGTGGATTCTATTTCGAGTGATTCTTGCGTTATATTATCAAAGGATGGGATACAAAAGTCAGTAACAATTAACCTTAAAATATCACTAATACTATTATTTTGGTTTACTGGGTTGTTTGTAACTGAAACCAAAAAAAATACATGTATATCATTCTATTAAATTAAATGTTACCTGCAGTAGAACTGAAAGCTAGTGGTCTTAATTTAAATGAAGTTAATTTTTTAGATATACAGATAATCTTTTTTAATTCTTTCTCATCTAATAATTTAGTTGAAGCAGAATTAGGTAGAGATCTTTCTATAAATTTAAATAATATATAACAAATAATTTTTTTTGAATAATTAATATATACATACCTCGTTTCTTTTTGTGTTTCTTTTCTGAACGTGGTGACAAAATTTTATTTTTACTATATGACAGATAAATTATAAGCTATTATTTACATAATAAATAATTATAATTATAGAATGGTATGATGATGCATATTCTTATAACAAATAATGTAAAATACTCTTTAGTCTTTAAATTTTCATCTTTTAAATTTCTAATAAATTTTAACTTTCTAATCTTAATTGTATCATAATTATATAAAAAACCCGCGTTTACGATGTTCATAGTCATCTAGTCTTCTTTTTCTTTCATTGGATACTCTTTCAGTGGCTATCATACAGAATAAATTACCTTTCAACTTATAAAAAAATAATATATATATATACTTGATGTTTTAGATGAAGATCGTGATTTTGATGAAGTTTCACTTTTTCTTGCACCTAAATCCATCCATTTTAATAATAAACTCGGTTATTTTACACTATATTACTTGAACTTTTAGTATTCTCTTCTTTTTTATTATGTCTTGAACTTCTTTTCTAATCAATATTACTATTAAAATCATATATAATTAAAAATTAGTATACAGAATGTTTCAATTCATGTCGATGAGATCTTTCACTATGCGCCGCCATTATATTTTACTTCAATATCGCACATGCGTAATTGATATGCATAATTATGTAATTAGAATAAATTCTTAATAAAAATTTTTATTTCATTAAAATTCAATACATAATTACATATAGACATTCTAATTTTTATTTATACTTTACAGAAACTATTTTTTGATAATCATTTAAAACCAATCTACAATCTTGTGTTATATGAATTATTTAAATATTTTTTTAAATAATATAAAACATATTTTAAAAAATTATTAAAATATCTATTCTTTTAAGTATTAGTAACGTTTAATGAAAATTTAATATTCATCTCATTTTTAATCGGAGTTATTCGTATTGTTATGCTTCGGGTAACTTTTTATTTTTCATTATTTTGTACATATCATCAATACTATTCTATGCTTTTTTTTAATTTTTTTTATATATTTAATATATTATAGCTGTAAACTTGATTTTCAATAAAACAAAAAGTTATAATATATTTGATGTATGAATCGTTTATAATCAGGTAATTTGTATCTAAGCAACTATAAAGCTAATTCTGTTGTCTTGTATAACATTGAATTATGATTTGTAGTAAAAGTTATTGGTTTACTTAAAAAAAACTTTAAATACTATGTGCTATATGTGGATAATATTAACTTTAGTGATAAGATTTTAGTAAATATTTTTTATATCGATTAAAATATATATAATTACAATTAAATTTATTTTTTTTATTTTTTCTAATGTAGAAAAAATATAGTATAAATATTTTGATGGAATAACTAGAAATTGGTGTAACCTGATCATTAATGCACTTGTCTTGATGCAACGTTACTACTTTTATATAATTTTTAATTAAATACTTTAGTTAAAATCTAAAAATAATGTATTTTATTAAATTATTAATCAAAATTTTTAGGTTTTTAATTTATTAGTGCAAATGGGATCGATTATTATAAAAAAAACTATGATTATATAATAATTTATATAAAAATGGCACAAATTTTATATATCCAAAATTATTTTAAAAGTAGTAATTGTGTTACTTTTACTTTGAAATGATTTAATATGAATATATTACTGATAATGGCAATAGATGTGACTGTTTATGGATACAAAAATGAAAATTAATTTCTTTAAATCAATATTAGTTGGTTTTTATACTCCATTATTTGAAATAAATAAATAATAAGAATATATGTATATATAGAATGAAATATTCATTGAGCTATTAGTTTTTTTAATTATGTCTAAATTAACTAAGCATTTATACATGTATATAAAATCCATCAATAATATATAAGATTATTTAATATTATATAATTTTTATTGCAATAAAAAAATTTAAGAAAAAATAGTATAAAAAGATGTAATCATTTGATAGTTGACTAATAGAAATGTATCCAAGCAATATATCCCCCATGTTATTACGTTGTTTCGTTATAAAAATGACATTTTTATGTAGTTAACACCCTTGATAAGTAAAAATTTTAAAAAAATAAATAAAATGCATTATGAAAGATTAAATAGTTTATTATTAAGTATTTTAATTGGATTTATCCATGCATTTATGATATATGGAAAATACGTTCTATTATATAAAGGAAATAGTGTGATTTTTTTAAATTACAACTTGACTGCTATAGTAAAGGTTCACTCTCAAATTAATTCATATATGACTCCATCATTCAATGAATTTGCTAGAAATATGATGATATGTGATATTTATATGGAATTATGGCTAATATTTATGATATTGTTGAATAGTTTTGTAAAAGAACCATTTATACCACACGGAAAAAAAATTTTTGCTACAATATCAGCTATAGATATTAGTGAAATAATATGTTTATTGTATGAAACTAAAAATAAATATTTTATGGCAATGATAACAATAGTAATACAATTATTATTGAATTGTTACCAGACAGTACATTTTGGTTACAAAACAGAAATACCTACAATTAATCCAGATGTAAATTACAAATATACAAAAAAAATAATATAATATTCATATGAATGATATATTTAAAACAATATTTATACTTTTATTTGTTTATTTAGATTCCTAAATGGATACGTGCAGTACATAGATTATTACTTGTAAATGGATTGGGGCTCAATACAGGATGGTCATTTATTCAATTTATTATTCTTATTATAGCTATAATCAAACCAATTTCAACTGAATATGAAATGGATTTATATCTTCAAGTATTGATGTTAATGTTGTGTGTTATGATGTGTGGATATTTTGTATATGATAATATTGGAGCCAAATCATGGACAAGATATCTTATTTCACCTTATATAATAATATTTCAATATTATGTTGGATTGTTGATCAATTGCAAATATCACAATATACCAAATATGTCTCTACTTATACTCATAGAAGTTACAATTGGGACAATATTATTGTATGTAGTCAAAATATATATTACATTACAAGATTATCGATCAAAAAGGAGCTTCTACACTTCATTGAGAGTTTTACCAAAGCAAAACTAGCTTTTAACATTTATATTACTTATTTTTGTTAATTTGATAAACAAACTAGTCATTTTTTGCATAAAAATATAATATTTTATGGTTGGTAGAGAATAAATTTATATCAACTACAACCAAAATCAAGTTACTATAAATAATACATCACACTACTTAATCAACAGAAAATAGATATTAATCTCATATTAACAATAATGATTTATTATAGATCCATATTACTACTTTTTATGACAATAATTCTACAATTAACCTTTACATTTGATCAATGGACGAATATAGAGGTGTCAAGTTTTAGTCTAACCCACAGTGAACCATTATTATCATCATCAACATCGCAATCTTTATCAAGTTATATATATTTAAAAATTGGCGATGATACAGATCAAATGGACCTAATAAAGTCATAATTATTTTATACTTTATAGTTTTATAATTAGATGCTAGAACTGTATCAAAAAATCATTTTTCAAACTGTCTTTTATATAACTGTTCTGTGAGAAATAGTTTCGACTGTAAGTGTGAATATGAACCTATTAATATAAAAAATAAAATATCCTTTTATAATTTACACATTTTTATGGATGGTTCTATAGTAGTATCTGATAAAAATAGCTATCATACATAATAATAATATTGTAGGGTTGTAGCTTTGAAGCTAATTTTAGTCAATGTTATCTTAAATATTATTGTATGAAAAATTTTATTAAACTTCCAATAAAATGTAACTATTTTCTTCATAAAATTATATTTATTATTTTATCATTATAATATTTACAATAAATCAATAGTAAAGAACACATTTTATAAACTTGGATACAACATGGAAAGTTTTAATGGGAATATTCTCATTTTATCAGATCCAACTGCTTTTAACTTTAAAGGTATATATATATATAAGTGCATACTTATTTTTTATATGTAAAATCTATAGCAATAAAATTATATATAAATAATAAATAGATTTTTATCGATTACCCTTATAAAAATATTTATTAATATATTTCAATTATTAAAACAATAATAATAGGTTGTAATGATTACTTTTAGGGGCACTGTTTATGGTAAAAGTTTTTGACAAGCCTATAATAACATATTTAGATCAAATAATAAAAGATAATAATAATTCATACGAATTATTAGGTAATATTTAATGTTATACTTATTTTTAATTTAAGGTTACAATTTGAAGGTTACAGTATGAAAATAACACAAATATATCAAAAAACAGGTCTAACTAATATTATTATGCTTTAAATTGATTTTAATATTATATTAATTTTAGTAATAGTAGTAGGAGCTCCTAAAACTAACCATGGTTCTGGTGTTGTATATAATTTATTTAATATGTTGAGCTTTTATAAAATATTTTTTTTTAATAAGAATATTAAATTAAATCAAATATAGTTATTTTAATGAATATAAATATTGAATATTGTAGTTAAAAATATAATAAAATTCACAATTATTATCATTTTAATTTTATCATAATTAGGTTTACTATTTTTCAAGTAATTATTCATCAAATTTTGTATAATAATATCTATATTGTGTGGAATAGTCGATAAATTAATATATGGAAAGATTGATCCTCCTAAAAAATATAGTCAAGTATATTCATGATTACATTACGAATTTTTTTTAATATATAAAATTTTATTACCATTTAAAGATTGGACAAATGTTTGGGTATGAGATTATAACAATTGATTTAAACAATGATGGGTATTTTTTGTATATTTTCTGTAATATTACCATTTGTTGCTCTATATAATTAGTATCAATGAACTTATTATCTCTGCTCCATTTTACAGTTCATATCAATCACAAGGTGTTGTTCATATTTTTCACTATTCTAATAATGTATGATAATATTATTTTTATTACTTGTCTATTATAATTTATTATACTTTTAGCAATATTTCCATATGGTTACTGTTAAACCCCCAAGTTATCCCTTCTCATATATTAATCCTAGTATTATCAACTTTGGAATTGTTCTAAAAAATCTTGGCAGATTAAACAATGATTTAAACGAAGGTTTTAATTTTGTTAACAACTTTCTCATATTTATCAATTTCTTAATAATAGATTTTGCAATTGGTGCGCGATACTCTCATCATCATGACAACTATTATTTTCATATTTATTATGGATCCAACTATACATCACTAATATCTCGCAATATCAATCATATTAAAAACTCAGATCCATTACCATTCTCATATCAATTATTTACTTCATTTTTATTCAATCGTGAATTGAATAAATACTCTACAAATTTAAATTTCCTATCATTGTCAACTAAAATAGATTTAGATCGTGACGGTTACCATGGTAATATAATTATTTTAATAGCTTTTTTATTAATAAAATAGAAATAATGGCTGTATATGAAAATAAAACAATCAATAAAATATTACACAACATGATTAATATGAAAATAAAGAGAAAACTTATTTCTAATATTAAAGTAAAGCTAACTGAAGAGATAATAGCAGAGTGGAAACAAGGAGAGCAGTAATTATAACCTATACCGACATATAACGATATAAACCATATTATAGAATACATGTTGAAGTAAACATATGCTTATATGATCATACAATACATTCAAAAAATAATAATACAAAGTTAAATATTGGTATAAAAATATTTATATAAATAACTAATAATATAAGATAAAATTAATTGATTGATTGATAGCATTGTATTACTATTTCAAAAATGGTAATGTTGCTGTAGCCTATTTTAATCATATTATGAACATAGTAGAAATGAAGAACAATAAATGTTTTGAATGGAAAGAAACATACCAAGTAATATTATAATGAAATGTGTTATATACTATAATATCAGTTATAGGAGTATTATGATATGATATATGAATTGGAAAAAATAGTAGTAACAATAAAAAGTAAATCTTTGATAGATTTAGAAAAGTGGTATATTGATGATGATAACCGTTATTTAATACGGGATTTCCATCATATATATACAGCCACTACTAATATACATTTGAATATTATGGATGACCAATTAAAGTAACTTTAAATTTAAATACAAATTGGATGCAATGAAATAGCTTGTGATTTTATAGTATCATAGGAAGCTTAATTTATACCTTAAAATTACATTGGAAACTAAAAATTCCAAGGTTTTGTATAATTAAATTAATATTACATGGAAATAGTGGAATGTATACAAATTTAAAAATAGACCCAGTATATTTATATATCCAATTACCGTAGCATACATATGGATAACTAATTGATAGATATTTATAATTGCCAATGTGACCACAATTTATCAACAAAACCAATCAAAAATATCACTTATAGTTAGTTTTCCTGTTAAAAATATAATCAACAAACAGGTTTTTTTACTTTTAAACTACATTTTTTAGATTAAATTGTAGATATATCTGTGTATTATGTTGAAAAATTTAAAAATAATGAAAAATAATCATGCATTATTTACTATATCAAAGTAGAATTTATATTTGTAGTGTAATTAAAACCAATAGATAACTATATTTGTTAGTGAATATCAACAAATTTTTCAAAAATACATGCAACTAAATAGTAATAAAAAGAAGAATTTAACAAAATTAATTTTTCATTCAATGTGAATAATTCATTATTACTTTATATGGCCATATTTAAAAGTTTAACTTGAAATTTTGTAGAGATTTCAGATTGAACAAATATTTTCAACAAAAAAACTCTACATCAGCTACCTTACTTATAAATGTAAGCTCACTTTCTTTAATTATTAACTAAATTATAATTTTTAGATAATTAATAATAATGTTAAATTAAACTACCCATTACAACTAAAATTGACAATTAAATATGACCGAAAAAATGCAATTTTATTTAAAAATAAAATTTATATAAATAATCAAGTAGATTTATGCTTAATTTTATCATTATTTTTAAAAATAGCTGTTTGAAAATGTAAAAAAGGAAAGTGAATATTGCAATCAATTTATTGATTTAAAAAATGTTAGCCTTTATATATTAATCTACCTAATAACACTATAATATTGATAGATCAATATTAATTGTAATTTCAGTTCTTTACAATCTGGAATAAATGTAATGAGTCTTCCATTGCATGTGAATTGGTATACCAAAATTAAACATCATCAAGTACTTTTAATATCTTTAATAAATTCATTATTCTTCAATCATGGTATCAAGAAACCTGTAAAATATTTAAAAGTACACATTCATAGTGCAATAAAAATAATTCAATCAACTTGCTTTTTCCAAAAAGAAACATATATTTCATTTAAAAATGTATATATACATTTCTTACATCTTATATGGTATACTCAATTTGTTTTATCATAGAAAAAATTCGAATACATACAAGTTCATGCAAATGCTTACACTTTTCTAACAATCATCATGTTAATAGTAATACTAATTTTAATAGTTGCATTAATTCTATTAGTAATTTGGATAATAATGAATGTAATGTTATACATGTTTATTTCTTGTAAACTTTCATTTATAGAGAAACTCTATTCAAATTAAACAAAAATTTCACAATTCAACACCTTTTGTTCCTCGATTCAAAAATAGTGCTATAACTAAATTGAAATACGCCTTCCAAATGGATAAAACTTTCTTTATGTAATTAAATGTTACTTTCTGACATCCTTCACTATTCTTCGTACTTACATATTACTCCCGCATTTTTTCTGCACATTTTATTTATATTTAATCACACAACATAAAGTTTTAAATCACATGTGATTTTTTTGATTTAAAAGATATTTATAATTAAGAATTCTTACGCAACCTTATAACGTATTCATTTTTTTATTAATACATTGCAAAAGTTGCCCTATTAAATAACATTAATATATTATAATAACAAGATACACATTTGTGTAGAATAAATATGTTAAATACTACTATGCTGCCTAATATAAATGTCTAAAACAATGCCTTATATACTACAATTAACAATTTATTTTAGTATAAGTAAATTTTCTTATGAAATGTAATTTATTTTATCGCATTACCTACACCAATAAATATTATAAAAAAAAGAATAATGTTATTCCATTCAACAACAAGATAACATGGTCACAATATTAGATCTTATTTATAAGAATATTACCCCAATATTAAAATGTATAATAAAATAACAGTGTTATTGGATAACGAATAAGAAAAGCTATCACTGATGAATAAACCTATTAAAAAAATTTATTAATATACATAGAAAGATAGAAATTTTACTTGAAGTTTAAGAAGAAAATACAACAAGTCAGATTCACTTAATGGGCCATATTTTCTTAAAACAAAATTAAGTACAGTCATATTATCAGTAACAACATCTCTTGAATCATTAATAGATTTTTCTGATATAGTTGCAAGACCAAAACGTGACATCAAACCAACAATAATACATCCAGATAGATCAAGAGAATTTAATTTGAAACCAGTTTGACTAGGTTGTCTAAGTAAAGTATCCTTATTAAGCCTATACATATATATAATTAATAAAGCTAAATGGATGTGTTAGTGAATGGAAAAAAAATAAAATCTATTTCTATGTACGTAGTACAATCACTTACATTGGTAAACGATGTCTTGGGCATGGTAACATATTTAAAAGTTGGGGTAATGAATATACAAAATTGGCAATTTGAGGCAAGAAAAATAGCAAAAGCGACTTACAACTGTGACTTAATATACCAGCAACAGCAAACGTCATTCCAGCAAAATAACAATAAGTATTACCAACAAATATTCTAGCAGGATACCTATAAAAATAGTTTAATACTTAAATAACCAAAAAAACATAACAATGATTAACATAAAAAATAGGTTTAAATAAAATCACCTATTAAAATGGTATAATGCCAATGATATTGCCATAAAAGGAAACAATATACAAAGAGGTACAAGTGTTTGCATATTGCCTAACATATATTCCATTAAATTAAATACAATCAATGATATAGCTATAATAATAGATTGGCCCACTTCAAGACCATTTATTCCAGCATATATATTAATAGAATTGGAACAAAATATGGTCAAACATATCATAAATAGGTAATAAAATATTCCAATATTGACATATTTTCCAAAAATAAACCGTAAAAGAATAGGCATGATAATAGTGGTTGAACCATTATTAATCATATAGACTAATACTAATGGAATTGAAGCCAATAGAGGAAGTATTAATTTATATCTCCATCTCAAATTTAAAACATCATCTCCGAAACCCAATAAGATCATACTTGTTATAGATAATAATGCTGCCAAATATTCTACTAACTTAAGTATACATTTAAATTAGTTGTCATATATAATATAATATTGATTATTTTATTAACATACATAAGATGGGTTGTTCCATATTGTAGAAATTCCTGTCATATAACCACATACATATGGTAATGCTATAAATACAAACAATCCCATTATATATACAGTTCCACCCACAACACCAACAGCTTCTGGTCTACAATTAACCAAATATAAAATGATATCTTTTATAAATTTTAATTACATTACAGTATCTTCTTTTCTACCGTAATCTCTTCCTTTCAATCCTGCCATAAGAAATAATTGTGAACAATTTTCTATTGCACGATAGCATATATAATATGATACATATGAAAGTATCATATTTGATAATAAAACTAAAGTGGTATTCGACAAAAAATGTATAAAAAATTCAAACATGACTGACTGAATAGATAAGAGTCTTAAAAATACAACAAAATTCTACCCAAATTTAATTGTAGCTTTATATAAATGACTGCGCATAACATGTTACATTGGATAGATTAACTGATTAGTGTTATCTGTTTGTGATTGCATTATCAATATTGTTTATACATTGATAGTACTATTTGAATTTATTAATAAAAATAAATTTTTCATATTAAATAATAATTGTTTAAAAAATTATATATTATTTCTCTTTTTAAATGTGATATATATTCTTAAAATTTTAAACAATAATAATCAATTATTTAGTTTAAACAGTATATATACTATTTTTAAGCTCATTTTATAATTCTTATTATATATGTATATCAAATTAAAAATGATATGCACATTTAATTGATATAGATAATAAATTTTATGCATAAACTCTTTGTGTCAATTTATTTTACCCCTATATTGTTCTTTTGTTAAGGATACGATAAATTATAATCATAAAATGTTAAAAATTAATTTAATCATCTTAGTTAAATTATATTATCTAGAATTATAGTCCAAATTCGTTTTTATCATTGTATAGTATATTAAATTCAACAATAATAGTATAGATATTCGTATAAAAATTATTAATCAACAAAATCAAATATTATAAAATCTTCCATATAACAAAAATTTCTAAGTTTATTATTATTCGATACAAATATTCTCTTAAATGGCAAATAAACGATTAGTTCAACCTAACGGCAAAACTCGTTTTGTTATTAGGATTCATCGAACATTATCGGTGATGATTTAATATTGTACAATATCATGGATTGGATTTATTTGAATGATATTATTAGTATAAAAAATTAAGTCACTGTATTCTAATTATATTTTTTACATGTAAAAAGCTTTTTTTATATTAATAGATAAAAGTGAAAGACATTTATTGTATTTTATTTGCCAGAAATGATGTTGTAGTAAGTGGTTTTACTAACATTTTCTTTTAAAAACTTAAATTATGATAATATCTTTTTTATATGCAAGTATTGTTTAGCAAAAGCCTACAGAGAATGGAAGAAATCTTATCATTTAAATTATAAGGAATATAGTATTTTAAAAGTTATATTTGAGATACCTTTGCTTTATTTTTTGATATTCATAAATTTTATTTATGTAGGTATAGCCCATTTTAATAGTTTAATAAGCTTCAAATTTGTCAATTTATGATAGTCTATACATAATTCAACATTTCTTTCGCAAGGCTGTTTGATATTTAATAAATTATAAACAAAGTTTTAAAAGTTTGTAATACAGTTCAATTTTTAACCTAAATTTTGTATAAAACTATACTGTTAAAGAATATTATTTCATATAATGCTTAGAGATCATGGTTTTATCGACAAATGAACTATAGCAATCACTCCTGTATTATATTCACAAATGTATGGAATATTTTTAATAATTTACAGTGTATTATAACATTCACATACATAGAATATAGAATATTTGTGATATGGAGGCTATCTAATGGTATATTCTTTATACAGGTAGTGAAGCATTCCTGTATTTATTATTTAAAGATAAATCATTATACAGTATACTAAATTAAACTTTTAGCATACAAACACCTGTATATAGGTATCTAAAATTCTGATTGATTTGGGCTAACCATTTAAAAAATTTAATTCATCTATATATTTTATAACTAAATGAACATTAATCCTTTAAACGTCTTATTAAACTACATTTTACATTAGAAATAAGATAATAGAATTGGAAGTGTCAGGGAATACACCACACACAAAAGAACTGACCTATTAATAGTAGTCTTCTACTGAAATATATTAAAAAACTGTTTTTAGAATTGATAGAGAAAGGTTGTTAACACAATAAATACTTAAGGTGGAATTTTAAATTTTTAAGAATATTTTTTTAATTATTTTAATGAAATCAATAAATCTCCTCTAAGAAACAACGGCATTGGTTTGGTATTACTTACATCACAAAATAGTAAATACCATTCATTCCAATTTTTTGGTATATAATTTAAAATAAGGCATGTATACATTATGAAAGATTTTTCGAGCATTATAATACAATCCACTTAAAACCAAGGTTTACTAGATCTATTTTCTTGATTATTCATAACAATACTATACTAGCAATATTAATGTACGTAAAATACTTGTTCAATACCATTTATTAGTAGAGAATACATAAAATACATTCTACATCATACATAGATACAAAATTCAAACATTTTTATCAAATATAAGCAAATATTTACAGTCTCAATTAATTATATATATTGATCTAGGCTTAAAAAAACATGAATAGATCTTGTAAATACACAAAAATCTATCTTTAAATCAATTTAAGCATACTCTATCTCTTTGTTTGAACATTTTATGCATGTATAAAAAACTGTTTGACCTTCATCAGCAGATCTTGTTTGCATAGTAGAATAGGTCATCTTTTCATATGAACATTTTGAACATTTTCGATCTATAACTGGTCCAAGGTTAACTCTAGGCATGTCTAACGATGGATTTTCCACATTTGAATAAGACTTGTAAACCATTTCTTCGTTATAAGTAATACATGAAGATGAATAGATATTTTCAAATTTTTTATAATCTATGATATATGAGCAGATATCACACTTTGCACAATCTCCTCTTTTAGGTATTATTACTATTGATCCACATTGGGGACAAAAATCAGGATCAGTCTCAAACAAAACCATCGAATGCGAATATACGCGAGTGGTAGCGAAGTAATAGTATTGATGTTATGTTTTAAATATTTTGTGTGTTTTTAAATAAAGTAAATAAAATTTGAAATATAATTTATTTAAATAAGCAGAATAAATTTTGTTTACTTAGTTAATCACCCTATTAACTTGTCATTCCATTTATTTTTTTATGAATAATATTTTTTTATTAAGATTTAATACAAATTTATAGTATTATTTAAAATTTTGAAGATTAACGTATGAATAATATAAAAAAAGGTTGTAAATAGTATATATAACTTGAACCACGTGATTGCGTTATAAGAAGATGTTATCAGCTGATGCTGTTGGTAATGATTACATCAATAATGTTTCATTTTTAACTTATTCAAATGATGATATACTTAAAATAAGTGTTAAGCAAATAACCCAACCTATGACTGTTACAAACCTTGGTGTACCAATAACAGGTGGTTTACTGGATTCATCATTGGGTGCAACTGATATAAATAATGTGTGTTCAACGTGTCGACTAACTGAAAAGTATTGTCCAGGTCATTTTGGACATATATCACTTTCTTTACCTGTATTTAATCCATTATTTTTTAAATTGTTACAAAACTTCTTAAGAGGAACATGCTTCTTTTGTCATCAACCTTATATTAAAAATTTTGTTAAAGCTAAATTTTTAACTCAATATAAATTACTTATGGAAGCGAAATTTGAAGAGTTTGAACAACTAGAATTATTGATAAATCGATGGACACGTAAAATGATGAAAAGATTGCAACAAACACAAGAACCATTATCAATGATTGAAGAGCTTGTTGTAGCAAAGATTGAAAGGTTTTATACAAAATTAACACAAAATAAAATTAATATACAATCATCAAATAATGTTCAAATGTTAACAAGTATTGTTATTGATAGAATGGATGAATATTTAAGAGGATTTATGAATGGTACATTTTTAGATAATAGTGGTAAATTTTGTAATCATTGTAAGTTACCAAAATTAAAGCTACATAGTGAGTTTTCAACAATATTTATGTTAAAACCGACACGATGTGATTCAAATCAATATGGTCATATTTTAAATAATTTATCAAATGAATTTTTGGAAAATTCTTCCATTAAAATAAATAATGAAACATTTATAAAGACTCATTATTTGACCCCATTAGATGTTAAGAAACATTTAAAATTAGTTTGGGAAAAGCATGCTGATCTTTTATGTACAGTTATGAATCGTCCATTATCTAATAATGTTGTTGATAGTTTTTTTATGGATAACGTATTGGTAATACCACCAAAGTTTCGACCAGTATCAGTATTTGGTGATACAAAATACGAAAATCCAATGACTTCAATATATATAAAGATAATTACTGCATCTTACTTGCTGAATGAAACACTAAATGCAATGGATGATGGAGCTGTACAACATGAAAGAATTAAATTAAAAGTACATGTACTAGGTAGAAATTTAGTTGGTAAAGCATCTTTTGATAAAATACAAGCAGCGTGGAATCAATTACAATCTAATATTAATTCATTGGCTGATTCTGAATTAAGTAAATCAAGTTCAATCGATAAAGTAGCTGGAATTCGACAAATATTAGAAAAAAAAGAAGGTCTATTTAGAATGCACATGATGGGAAAGCGTGTAAACTATGCTGCTAGGTCAGTTATAACACCTGATCCTTACCTTGATGTTGATGAAGTAGGACTTCCAGAAATATTTGCAACCAAACTTACCTATCCTGAACCTGTTACTGATATGAATTTTCATAGGCTTAAAAATGCAGTTCGAAATGGTCCATCACAATATCCTGGAGCAAATATGCTTGAAAAAAGTTCTGGTCATAGAATATTTATTCAAGCCAATAGACCTAATCAACGTGAAGCACAAGCAAGACAACTTATGAAGGATTGTGATGAGAAAAAACCTACATCGACAACTTTACATTATAAAAGAGTATATCGTCATGTGATTAATGGTGATATTGTGCTAATGAATCGTCAACCTACCCTTCATCGACCGAGCATTATGGCTCATAAAGTAAGAGTACTACCAAAAGAAAAAACCATTCGTATGCATTATGCCAATTGTAAATCATATAATGCTGATTTTGATGGGGATGAAATGAATTCTCATTTGCCTCAAAATGAACTTGCAAGATCAGAAGCATATAATTTAGTAGCAACATCAAAACATTATCTTAGTCCTCGAGATGGTAAACCCCTTACTGGTCTTATACAAGATTACATGATTTCAGGTGTATTGCTTACTATGCAAGATAAATTTTTCACCAAAGATCAATATCATCAACTAGTTTATAGTGCCTTTATTGATTTTCCTGGTAGAATTAAAACTCTACCACCTGTAATATTAAAACCATGTCAACTCTGGACGGGAAAATCAATTATATCTACAATTATGCTAAATATTACTCCTTCTAATAGAGATTTAATTAATATTAATAGTACAAGTAAAATTAGTGAAAAGCTTTGGAATATTGAATTAAAGGATCCAATTATTAAAGAAATGACTGATGATCAAGTCATTATTCGTAATGGAGAGTTGCTTACTGGTATTCTTGATAAAAATCAGTTTGGTGCAAGTTCCTATGGTGTGATTCACTCATTTTATGAAGTATATAGCGGCTTTATTGGTACTAAACTGCTGTCAGTTCTTGGAAGACTGTTTATATCATATCTGCAAGTGCATGGTTTCACATTGGGAATTGAGGACACAATTTGTATTGAAGCGGCTCAAGCTGCTCGTAATGATTTAATTGAACAGTCAAAATTGTGTGGAGATGATATTTTAAAAAGTGCTTTTAATATTAATTCTAATTTATCATCAACAGAACTTGTTCGTCTCTATAGAATGTATTATTATAAAAATCAAGAAGATAAACTAAATGAGGTAGAATTTTTTACTAAAAATCAAACTAATAATTTTCAAAATAAAATTAATAATGTTTGTATTCCTAATGGTCTTATTAAAAGATTTCCTTATAACAATTTGCAACTGATGATCCAATCCGGTGCTAAAGGTACAGCTGTTAATGCAATGCAAATTTCTTGTTTATTGGGTCAGATTGAATTAGAAGGTAAACGTCCTCCCAGAATGAGTACAGGTAAGAATTTACCATGCTTCGAGCCATTTGATCCTTCAATTGCATCTGGTGGTTTCACTTGCAGTAGTTTTCTTTCAGGCTTACAACCAAATGAATTTTTTTTTCATTGTATGGCTGGTCGTGAAGGATTAGTTGATACAGCTGTAAAAACAAGTAGAAGTGGCTATCTTCAGCGATGTCTCATAAAACACATGGAAGGTGTTACAGTTAACTATGATTTGAGTGTTCGTGATAGTGATGGTTCTGTTATACAATTTCTATATGGAGAAGATGGTTGTGATACTACTAAAATTCATTTTGCTTTTGATGGTCGATTTGATCTTTTATCCATGAATTACATGAACTTTTATCATGAGTTAAATGTGGATTATGCCAAGAAATTATTGGATGGTAAAAAAGCGTTAAAATATTTTAAAACTGTTGAAAAAGCTTACAAACGTTATTCACATTATCGTTCTGGAAGTAATGTTGGATCATCCAATTATAGGATTATTGGTTATCATGGTGATTTTAACCATAAAAAACCATCATGTTTCCAGCAGTTTTGCTTAGAATCAAATATATTTTCCAATACTCCTTTTGAAAGATATCGTGCATGGCATCAACTTAATCAAGAAGATAAAGAAAACTATCGACTAAAAACTTGTGGCTGTCCTTTACCTGTACTTGCATGCTATACACCTAGTCATTATTTGGGTTCGGTTTCTGAGATGTTTAATGATTTATCTAAAGGGTTTATTAAAAAAGAACTATCAAAAAGATATTCAGCTACAGTTGTTAATGTCAATGATACTAATTATAGTGATACGAATATATTGAAACCCCCATTAAAATCTAATATTAAATGGAAATGTGAGCGTAAATTATTTACTAAGCTTATCAAATTAAAATATATAAAATCATTAATTGATCCTGGTGAATCGGTAGGAATACTTGCTGGGCAGTCTGTTGGTGAACCATCAACACAGATGACTCTAAATACATTTCATTTTGCCGGACGTGGTGAAATGAATGTCACTTTGGGTATACCTCGACTTCGTGAAATATTATTAGTTGGATCATCTAAAATTAAAACTCCAACAGTTTCTGTTCCTGTTTTAAGTTGCAATCCACAAGCAATTCAAATGGCTAAAGTTTTAGAAAAAAAATTAACTCCTATATCATTTTCAAAATTCCTACGCAATGTGGTGTTAACTCACAACAAACTATATGATCCATCTCAAAAATATTTAGTTCGTACATTTTCAATAAAATTTCATTTTCTTCCCAAAAAAGTTTTAAAACATGAATATAATACAAATTGTAAAAAATTGGTGTTATTTGCAGAAAAAATATTTATAAAAAAATTGGCAGCAGAATTAAATAAAACAATTAAATATAAAAAGAACTTTTTTATTGTAAATGAAGAAAAATCTATTACAAATGATACAACACATAATAATGCCAATGAAAGTGTTGCTAATAAAGAGAAAAGTGATGAAAAAATAGAATATGATGCTAGCTTATTGGATTTAAAAAATAATGATAATAGAGATAATATTTCAATTGAATCATCTTCTGGTAATGAAATAGAAGATTATGGTGACATTAGTGATGATAGTTGTCCTAATGAAGTTGAACAAAACAATTTATCAGATGTTGATAACCATTTGATAAATACTATTAATGAACATCATACTAATGATATTCATAAAACTAATTATATTGAAAGTCTATTAGAATCGGATAATGATGATACAACATTATTAAAAAATATTTCAATGGTTGGTAGCAGCTCTATTAAACACTCAAATCAACAAAAAGCTCATCGAGTCAAATCCATGCTAGAAACCTATCCATTTTTATCTGGTTACAATTATGATGATAATGATTACAAATGGTTTGAAATTTGTTTTGAATTACCTGCTACATTAAGTAAGACCTTTATAAATCCACTTATAAAGCGTGTATCTGATATAACTAAATATAACTATGTTATTGATATAAAGCGATGCTTTGTTAAATGTCTACCTTCAAATAATCCTCATAAAATTACACCATCATATATTTTAACATTAGAAGGTGATAATATCCGTGAACTTTGGAAATATGAAAAATATTTAGCATTGAATCAACTTTATTGTAATAATATTCAAAGAATGGCTTATTTATATGGTATTGAAGCTGCAAGAGTGGTACTTATTAAAGAAATTCAAAATGTTTTTGGTGCATATGGTATTACTGTCAATTATCGTCATCTTACATTATTGGCTGATTATATGACATTTAAAGGTGTTTATAGTTCATTTAATAGATTTAGTCTTACAAGTTGTTCATCACCATTTCAAAAAATGAGCTATGAAACAACAATGAATTTTTTACGTTATGCATGCTCATATGGACAAAATGATACTATTGAATCTCCTTCAGCTAGACTAGTTATTGGTAGACCTGTACATACTGGTACTGATTTTTTTAATATACTAACCAAATTAGATATGAATCAAAAAGTAGATGTACGTTATTAATTTAATTAATAACATACATATTTTACAACTAGTATAACATTGTAATAAATAAATAGTAGTAGTCATATAACTTTTTATAACAATAATAATAATAATAATAGTGTTTATTATTGTTTATATTAACGCAATAAATATGGATATTTTTGTAATCTTTGATAGTATTAGTGGTAGATAGTAGGATATGGGAATTGTTATTATGATTAGATTAACAAAATGTGTAGTTAATAACACAGAAGTTGTGAATAAGAGGAATAATTCATAATTAGAGCATTATGATTCAATATAATTGCAATTGCATGGAGTAGTAGCTATATCTTGTTGAATAGCTTGTTGTATTTTATTATAGGTATCATCTTTAGGGTTAGTACGTTGATCTTTTATAATGTAAATTACTTTTTTTGTTGATCTTCGTCGATTAGAAGGTATATTTTTAACCTTTTTCTCTATTGCTGAAGTTGTTGAAGTAGTTTTTTCATCTTTTGATGTGTAGCCACTTTCCTTGTTACTTGCATTTGAATTTTTATCATTGTATTTAGTAGTAGGAATGTTGTTCATCATTAATGGTTCACTTTTAGTAGTAGTAGTATTAGTATTGGTGATTGGTTGATTTGTTGGAGGATTGTCATTTTTTGCTATATCAATATTTGTATCAAGATGGTCAAAATCATTTTTCATGTTAGATTTCACGTCTTTAATTTTTATATTCTTTTTAGATTTTTTGTTATTATTTCCAATATATTTTGGGAAAAAATTTTTAAAATGTGATGGATATTGTTTCATATATGGTTGTATATATTTTGGAATGATAAATCTATTAATTATTCGTGCATATCTACTAGCTCTAGCTGGTTTACCTTCTGGCCCTGTTACATTTCTGGCTTCTGGACCCTATAAAAGTAGTTTACAAAGATTAATACTATTTCACTATCATGTACTAAAATGAATTTATACGCATACTTTACAAGCTCTATATATATCAAATTGAACAACTTCACCATCGCCAATACTTTTAGCTTTATTTGGTGAGCTTCTCTTAATACCATTCTATATATAATATCCATATATTTATTAGTTTAGAAAGTCACAATATATATATATGTATTAATTGATAAACCTTATGCACAAATACATCTTCTTGTGTATCAAATCTTTTTATAAATCCATATCGAAACTTTACATTATACCATTTTACTATTCCATAAACTCCTTGTTGAATACACTCTTCATTATACTTATTTTTTTGGTTATGATCATTATCAGATTTAGTTAGACATGAATCAGTTGTATGACTATATTTTTGAAAACTTCTATCTATAGTTGATGAACTTAGTAGAGATTTGTTGTCAATATTTGCTTGTAATTTTGATGGTGATGAAGTAGATTGCATTACAGCTTGTTCCATTTTTTTCAACAATGTTAACTAGTTAATTAGTAGTATGTATTAAATAATTATATTCCACATTAATATTAGTAGTTACTTTGGTTACTTTAATAGTTTAAAATTAGTTTTTTAATTAACTTTCATTATTACTTTATAATAATAATTGTTTCTTTTTAATATTTTTAAACTATTGCATTCTTAATAATTTGTTTATATGGTAACAATCACGCATAATTAAATTTATAACAATTATCATAAAAAAAGATGATTTATCTATATGTTTGAAGTTTATGGAGATTGCTAACGAATAAATTAAATGTTTAAATAATAGAAATAAATGTCTTCAAATTTAATAATGTAATTCTTTTTATTATTGTTACTATTATTAATGTATTAAATGGATATATTTTATATAATAATGAATTAAAATAATTAGTTTATTTCAACCATAGAGTAAGTGAAAACAAACTATTAATTAAATATTCATTCATTCATTTATGTTAATTATTCCTCTTAACCAATTAATAATCATTGTATAATTATTTAATATTAAATGAAAAAAATACATTTTTAAATATATACATACATAATTTTATTGTTATAATATAGTATTTTTATTATCAATAATATTTTAGTTTATTTGCTACTATTAGTGTAATATAATAATTAGTTCTTATATTTCTTCATATTCAAAATATCATATATTGTTAAACTTTTTAATTAATTTATTAATTTGATTTATCTAAACTAGGTGGTTCATTTTTATGGAAATATCGTATCAAATAATTCAATTAAGATATTATAATCGCGCATGCGTAATCTGAGGTATAATGATGATGTTACATTTGCAAGTATTTTTGTAAGAATAGTCTTTAACTGAAATTTCATACTATTAATATCACAAAAATCATTTTAATCACAAATTTTATTGAAAAATAATTCTATTTTAGCGTGGATGATCATTATTAATATCACTTGATATGTTGTGCTTTTTATAAATAAACTAAGTTGTAAATTTAAAAAAAATTACAAATATATTATCCATTTTTACTTAAATAAAATAAAACGCCAACTATTAATTTTTAACACTAAAATTAAATCAACAAATTCTATATGGAAAATATTATGATAGATAAACAGAATTTAACATGAAATTAAAAATGAAAATAGCAAGCCTAGTATTAGATCTAAAATTTTTTAAAGATACACATAGCAATGATAACGTTTAGACTGTATAGTGAGATAGAATTAAATAAAGTTTAGTATGTAAAATTTTTAATCCATATGGCGATGACCAAGCCTACCAGGATGGCATTTATCAGCTACTGGTTCATCGTATTGAGATTTAAGATTAGGATAAGTTTCTCCTTTGATCATGTAATAAAAATTCTTACATTTTGGACATTGAGATCGATTATTTCTTAGCATGATAATTTGTGGATTATCAGATGGTGTACACATACAAGGTGCAACTGTAACCGAATACATATGAGTTATAACAATAGGGTTGTCAATTGTACCCCTAAATCTACATGGTTCAAGATATAATGGTTCTAATATTTCACGGTTGCTATCTTTAACAATTCGTTCTGTTTCAAATGTTAATGGTTCTTTTGATGTAGGATCAAAAAAAGATACAGCTCTAAATCTCTTGTACACTAAATTTAAAATCCATTAAAAGTAGATTTCAATTTATCAGTAATATATAGAATATAACTATTGCTATATATAACATCATATACTATACTACATATTATAATTTTAAAGGTGTATAGTATTATATATAAAATTAATAATACATGGATTAGAAGAACTTTTAAGAATTTTGTATGTGAATAATGGTTCAATATATGGAAACACAGTTAGAAGCCAATGTGATCTAGCTAACACCATCACATTAATTACTGATTCTGCGCGATAATCAATTTATATTTTAAATTATACGCTTGCGCATACCAAAAAAATCAATCAAATTTAGTTATCAACTATCAAATTGTATTTTATATTGTCATTTATAGAACATAAAAAAAATCTTCCATTAAATGATAATGAAGCATAACAAAATGCATCAGCAGTGGAAAAAATAGAATCATAAACTGAATCTTCATGAAGATCGTTTGTATCAATAATAGAAATATTTCTATCGGATTCTGTTATGGATATATTGGTTGAAAAACTATATAAAATAATAGAAAATATGTGTATCTAAGAACTTACAAATGTTCATTGTTAGATTTGTGAGAATTGATGAGTAATAGTTTCGCAGTTGAATCACTACTAGCAGTTGTTACTAATTGGTCAAAACAGTTATCATATTTTACACTCCATACACTATATGAAAACAAACATATCAAACATATTAGTAAACACTTAGTTGATGGATAATGTGTATATTTTAATACCAGTGTGAATGGACATAATGAGAATGAATTGGAATCGTGTAATTTCGAGTGTCCCAAAATTTTATACTGCCATTATTTGATGATGTAACAAGATAATGAGGATTGATTGGATTTGTATCCATATTGGTAGTGCTATCAAATTTTCCAGCAGTATTAAATTCAATAGATTTTCTTTATTTTCAAGTGGTTAAAATAAATTCATACTATAATTGTATATTGGTTACTTTTTGGATCTAATATCCCAAAGAGATACAACAGAATTCGATGATATTGCATAGAGTGATGTTGCACCATAGTGAATACTCCAACAACCAGTTTTAAACAAAAATTCATCTCCAATCGAATAAATTTCTTGTTCTTTCTATTTAATATAATTATAATGTAAGTTGATCACTATTGTAAATAAATTTGACAATAAAATATAAAATATCATTAATAAATTGACTTAATATACTAAAAATAATTACTAACAATATATATTCAATTTGAACAATAAAATAAACAACATGATTTATAAATAACTATATCGATACAGGTTGTCATTTAACTAAGCAAAAATAGGCAATAACTTAATCTAACTTTGGTTGTTTTAATAAATTTAAACGACACTTTTAAATTATGGAAATATGCTAATGTTAAATATAATACCAAATTTTAAAGAATAATATTAAATTCATTACAAAATAAAACAATATATTATCCACTTTATAATAGTAAAAGTTAATACTTTTACAGTATAGTACAGTTTAATTCTTATTTTATTCTATTTCACTTTGTTTGACTATAATCAACAACAAAAAACAATTATTACTTTATATGCACGTCCGTAATAAGGGAATAAAGCTGTTTATCTAAAAATTTAGTACATTGGTTGTTAATTTTATTCAAATACTAATGAAAAAAGCGTGTACAGAGTGTAAAATTAATAACTTCTTTTAATAAAGTTCAATGTAAGAACTAGTGATATATTATCCAAGTAAAAAATAGTCTAGAATCTTATTAAATAAATTTTGTACTTTTAATGAATTAAATATAATTATTTTTGATATTATCAATTTTTGAGCTAATATTTAATGTAAATAAAAAAAATTGTACATTGAGTAAACCATCACCATTGACTGAATAGATTTCAATCTTATTATTAAAAATGACGCTAAAACGATATGTGTGAAGTTGATTCCATAGTACCCTATATAGTTAAGTATTAGACCTAGGTTTACTATAATGATTTAAACCTACTTATGACAATCATTTCCAGGTATTTCAGAGATCTTTTGTAAAAAGTATGGAATACTACTATGGATATTGCTTGATGATTGCTCTAATTTCCATATTGTGGCTCTATATTGCTGTGAATCTAAATCAATATACAAAAGTTATAAATAATTATTTTATACCATTCTGATAACATGTGGACATTAATTTTTTATCACTTTTACTTGTTGAAATATCCCTTATGTATGTATCTGAATTAGGCAATAGCGATTTTTTATAAATTATTTGTTTATTATTAAATTTTTAAACAAATTCAAGGTTTTAAAAAAAATATCAAAATATAAACTACCATATTATACCGCTGTCGTGTTCAATTAATGTTTTTTGAAGTGATTTATCTTCTTCACAAAATTCAATAAAATAAATCTACATTTAAAATTTAGTTTTAAAGTTGGAAAAAAATATACAAACTCTTTTGTTATCATTTCTAGTTTGTGTACCAACAAAGAATTTAACCTGAGATTCATCCCAATTACAAGGTGACAAACATCTAGCCTTTAAAAATCAATTTAAATCACAAAAGAATCTTTTATTAAAATAAATAATTACTGGTGCATTTGTTCCACATACCAATCTACTTGACACAAACGAACCTTCCTCTTCAATCATGTTATTATTACGCATGCGCAAATATTAAAAGTTATTAAGAAGTGTGTAAAGAGGAGGAATGTGAGACGATATACTAAAAAGATGAATAAAAGGGTTTTTTTATTTTCTAAGTTAGTCTTTTAGATATTATCATTCTAATATAGTAATTAAATTACAAAATTATCTTATTTATCCTAGCTGTGAATGACTATATGAATAATTTTATATGATAGATAATACAAAATTTTAATAATTCATTACTATCATAATATGACAATTCATATTATCATAAACATTACGCACAAGACTTGGTAATGGTAATTCTAAAAAGTAATAAGTCCAGTAAACTATTTAGTAATATTAGTTTAATATATAAATTTTTCTAGTTAAAATGAATATGTCTAGATATTTTATAATAATATAATTTATTATTTTATCGAATAATTATATTAAAATTGGATAGTTTTAAACTATCGCTTTTATTAATAATTTTACATTTATCTCACACTAATGATCGGATGTGATAGTTTTTGTCGCGTCCATTTATTATTATTAATAAAATTATTAAACGAGAAGTATACTCAAGTGATATTATCAAAAACCAACAACATAAAAGTTTTTTTATGTTGGGAACTGCAAAACATAGAAAGTAAATTATTTGATTAATTTTATTATTTTTTACCAATTACTTAGCTATAATTAACATTATAATTAAAAAGTAAATGCTATGCTACTAATTAGTGATTTTTATGCAAAAATTTTATTCCAGTGCTTTTTATTACAGTTTCTTGTTGTTCATATATATAAAATGGAAGATATGAGCCTAGAATCTATGAAAGCTCTTTTAAAAAATATCAACCTTACAACTGATCAAATAACTGCAGCCTTAAAACAAAATGTTGTTTTAACAAATACATCTAATAGTGATAGTTTACTAGCACAAACAAACGTAAATAGTAATTTTTAATATTAACAAATTTCTTTATAACTATTAAATAATCATATTTTTAAAATAACTCTTTTAGAGACTTACAATAATATTGCATCTGGGTTAAAAGAACTAAAACAAGATGGATTCTCGATAGTGAATGAAAATTTTAAAGAGTATGACAATCTTAATAAGTTACCTGATTCTGATTCACTCAATTCTAAAATGCTTGAATATATTAATCAAAATCAAAATGACGTAGCTAAAGTTACAGGAGATTACTCTCCAGAATTAACATCAGGCCAGTTATCATCTACTAAAAATTCAGAAAATAGCAATATTATTGCTGATATGAGTCCTGAAATGGTTAAAAAACTATTTGATGCTTATATGAATGCTACAAGCTCAAGTAATAATAATTCCCGTATCGATAGTACAGGAAATCAAAGTTTTACCAATAAAACAACTCCAATATTAAAATCAGAACCTATTACACAACAAACTGATTCAACATTTATTAATAATGAAACTCAAACCAATCCTAATAATAATGCTGTATCAACACCTTTAGTACCTACTCCTACTATTAAGGAAGATAATATAAATAATCCAACAGTTTACTATTCCAGTCAAAATACTAATACTGTAAATCTATTGTTTAATTTATTGGCTTTTTATTTAAAAAATTAGCAAGTAAATAATGCTGATCTATTAAATCTTCCACAAAAATTTGAATTACGTAAAGATAAAGATGGAAATTTTTTACTTATACCTTTAAAAGAAAATACAACCTCTATTACTAGCAATAATGTTATACCACTAAATCATAATGAATCTTTACAGCAAACTCCAAAATCACAATCAGTTTTACAAGAGAAAGCAACAAGTAGACAAAGTCTTCAAATATCAACATTGGCACAGGCACTTTATAGTCCATTTAATTCTGATAAAAGTGCATTACATCTTAATTTAAGAGGAAAAGATGGTCGAGATGGTAAGCCTGGTCCAAAAGTGTGATATTAAATTAAATGGTATTTTTATTTAAAAAGATATATTTTTAGGGGCCTCCAGGACCAATAGGTCCAGAAGGACCAATTGGCCCTAAGGGTGATAAAGGTGAACCTGGAACATGTAAAAGAGTGGTATATGATACCTATTTAAACACTATCTCAATATATATATCATTTTATTTGTAGGTTCCTGGAATGTATCCATGTTCAAATGAAGAAATCGAAAAAATAAGTTTTCAAGTTGATTATCTTGAAAGAGTTTGTCTCAAAGTATTTTTATTGACTTTCACTACAAACAAAAATTAAGTTTTAATTCTTAAATAAGTTCCAAAATTGAGATTATCTAAGAAACACTCTTCGTCTATATCTACATGTTTTCGTAGTATAAATAAAATGGACAAAATTAGTATCACTTTTAGGTGTATATCTGTGAATTAATTTCTTTTAGTAAATACTCAAAAATTTCCTACAAAATCTTGTTAACTAGGTAAACGCTTTCCATCAAATCCACTGTTCACATGTAACATCTATTTTAAACATATAATCATCCATAATAATAATTAGAAACATTTTTTTATTTTTTGTCAGTACCGTTGTATTGAAAGCGTGTTTTTTCCATTCCATATAAATATTTTTATGAAACTATTTTATAATTGAATCTAATAATTGTTCCCGTTTATTTCAGTTTTGAGTCTATAGGAGTGTATCATATGTTTTATCACTTAATTTATTTTAAGGCTACTTTTATATATTTAGATAGCTGTATATTTAGTCTTTTTTTTAATCTGTAAAGAATTAGTCAGTTTTATAATATCTAAGTTAATTGAGCTATATATGAGAATGTTAAAATGCTGCTTATGACATTTAAATTTATTTTTAATAATTTTTCTCAAGGTACTCCCCCCATTACCATTTGTTCCTCAAGGTGAGCTAGGTAGTGAAACTAATCCCCCACCAAATTGTCAAGCTATATATGAATCCGATCCTAACGCTAAAAGTGGATCATATTGGTTGATGGTTAATGGCATTAAGTTCAAAGTATATTATTTCACATAGTATTCTCATAAAAAAATAGCAGCTAAGTGACAAATTATCAACGCTTGATTCTAATAATTTTTAATTATGAGCTTTTTATGAAACAACCAATATACTAGCAACTTTATATTTTTAAATAGTAGCTTTTTATTGAAATATTGTATAATTGATTTTTTATATTAAAAATGATATGCATAATTTTATTTTTCTACACTATAATTTAAAATACATCTTTATAGTTATCATTTTAATTATTGCTTAAATCAACATTCTCAAAATAAGCTAATAATAACCCAAAATTGTGTATCTATGACAATTTTAGGATACTTGGTAAATATTTTCTAAGATTATTTGACTAAATTTTTATCAAGTAATAAATGATTTTACTACATTTACATATAGCAATAATATGCTATACATACAAATTATCAGTCTATAAAGCTAACAATTATTACTGTAAATCAAAATATTTTATATAACTAAAGCTTAATCTAAAAGTTACCTTAATTAATATTAAATAATGGTGTGTAAATACAAGATATTTCTAGCTTGCATTAAAATTAGTTAGTAAAATTTAAAAGAATGAGATTTAAAAAATTTGATTAATAATAAAATTGTCATTAACCAGACAAAATGCGTATTCGATAAGAAAAACAAAAAAGGATGGAGCTTAGTGGCAAGAGTTGATGGTCAAGGATACGAATTTTCAGCTGTATCCAACACATGGTCTGATACTAGTGTGATTAATCCAGATAGTGCCACAGATGATGATTCACAAAGTACAATGAAATCACATGCATGGTTTTTACTAAAAAATAACGCTATAAATGTATGTTTTGATGGTCCTAACAAAGACTGTGCCACATTTACTCATAATCTGGGAATAACTCTGTCAAACTTATTTGAAAATCAATATGGTATTATTGTCGAAGAAAAGTGGACATTTGAACAGTTTCTATCAGCCATAGGAAAATCATGTAACTTGAAACGAATGCAAAAATATTGGTGTGGATTAAATATGGCAAATATTTGTCATCCAGAAGATTTTAATCCAAATCTCAACCCTACTAACCATATTGTTCGTATCGGATGTATAGGTGAGGATGAATTGACTTGTACACCGGATGACTATGCTATTGGCATAGGAGTGACAAGTTGCTATGATGGCTATGGGTGCAAAAGAGTTGGTCCTAATACTCCTAGTATGCATTGGGCTTGTGATCCATTTTTTGGAACTCTAGAACAAATTGCCTACATCTATGTCAGTTAAGTTATCTTAAAATAGGATTATTTTTGTGACATTTTGATGTTTCATTTGACAAAATATCTAGTTTTTTATTATAAATTTAATTTTATAGTACATATATTTTTACCACGAAGTAAAATTGACTATCAATTTGTATTCTTTCTTAGTTGACCATTATTAGATAGGTTAGACACATTAATTTAGAAGAAAGCGTTGATCTTTATATACACAATAAATTATTAAAATATTTTGGCTCTATTTTAAAAAAATATGGATTTTTTTCTTTTATTTAATATTTTTGTACAGACATGGTGTGAATTTATACCAGGTAGTGGTTCAGGTGGGGACGATGAAGCAATACCACAACCTGGAGGTTGGACACTTATTGCTAGAATTAATGGCATGGATACTGACTGGTCTCCTATATCAGAAAATTGGATTAATAATTCATCTTTCAATGAAGATTCTGCATATAATATAGATGCATCATCATCAATGAAAACAACTGGCTATAGTTCATTAGTTTCAAATGTAATTTTAGTTTGCTTTAGTGGATACAATACTGGTTGTGCTCCTTTTACTCATAATAAAAATGTCCCAACAAGTGAACTATTTAAAAAGTACTTTGGAATAATACCAGAAGAACAGTATACCTTTGCTACACTTATGAAATCATTTGGAAAAAGCTGTGATCTATCAGCTATGAGACAAAGCTGGTGTGGAATGAATATGGCTAATGTGTGTGATATTCATGGAACTAATCCTAATGAAAAACCTCCTAGAACTACCCATATTGTTAGAATTGGATGTATTGGTGATAAAACTGCAACCTGCTTTCCTGATGATTATGCTATAGGAGTTGGTGTAACAAGCTGTAAAGATGGTTTTGGATGTAACAATGTTGGTGATTCAAAAAATTTACATTATAGATGTGATTATGTATTCGGTGCCTTTTCACAAACTGCATTTATATACATAAAATAATTTCTTCATACCAACTAACAGTAATTATTTTTTTTTGTATATTTAATAATCATATTGAGTAATTTTTCAGTGGGTCCCTTTCTACTAGCAATAAGCCACAATTATCTATTAGTAGGCACAAATTATTACATTTGTTCACCTAACATAAGCAACATTCAATAAAATTATATAAAATCAGTTATTTATAAATTTTTACTAAATTTATAGGAACTTTTGTCATATTTAATAGCATTTATATAAAAGTACACTAAGATCCTTTGAAAAAGTGTGTTTGAGGTCATTTTTATATCATTAAAATAAGTATTTAAGCTCAAAACATATAATATGACTTCTTTAAATTAATGTTAACTCTTTTATTGTATATTTTTATGAAATGAAGATTCAATAGGGAATTCAAAGTAAAATATTAAAATTCAAGAAAATAACTAGGATGAATTTGTTTTATTAAATTAGCTAATTTTTTATTAAAGTCAATATATCTCGATTAAAAATTGTAAATTTGTATATTCTTTAGTTTATGGCTTTAAGTGTTAAATATATGGATAGTTAGAAAATTCAGTTTAGAACAAATAGAAGCCTTTAATGGGTGTATTTCCAACTCTAAATCTCTTTTCTAAGAACAATGATAACTAAAATAAATGTTTACAATAAAAATATTTAACTTTATAAGTAAATAATTAGTTATAATAGAGATAAAATCATATTAAAAAGCTAGCTAATGTTTAAGGATATCTTTCAATGACCATAGCATGGCTCTAGTAACAATTATTTAAAAAAAATTAGTTCTATATAATAAAACTTACAAATCCTCCTGATGCACAAGCAGAAATAATAGCAAATCGAGGAGCGTTAGGATTTATCGAGTGCTCATATATTAAACGATTTGCAGCCATGGTTAAAAGTCTAGAACCAGTTGCTCCAAAGGGATGCCCTAACGATATACTTCCACCCCATGTATTAAGTTTTTCAATAGGAATAGCACCAAATGCAGTTTTAAGTCCAATATGTTGTTTACAAAAATAATTTGAATTTAACGCCGCCACAACCGATAACACTTGACCAGCAAATGCTTCATGCAATTCAATCACTGCAATATCATCCCATGAAAGTCCATTTTTGACCATTAATTTAGGAATGGAATATGCCGGACTTTAAATAAAATGTAAAAATCAAATGATAAATTTCAAGATAAAGTGATATATTTATATACCCAATAAGTAGCTGATTTATGGGATCATGAGCAGTCCACAAAAAATCTCTATAATACGATAAGATTTTTTTATTTTAAATATTACAATCAGTTACCTTATATAAGCTTTAGGTTGTAAATTTAGCTCTTTCGCTTTATCTTCTGACATTAACAATGAAACAGATGATCCATCAGTCTATAATTAGCTGCATATTATTTTATTTAAAATATTAAATACTAATGGAGCAGAATTTCCTGCAGTAATTGATCCATATTCTTTAATAAAAATAGGATTTAATGAATTAAGCTTTTCCAAACTTGTGCTACGAATAGTATTATCACAACTAATAATACCATGTTCAGTCATAATAGAAACAATATCATTTAAATGGTTTTCCTATATAAATAATAGTCAATATAACAAAAAATTATATATAGTTAACATTTACTTGTTTAGCTTTTTCAGCTTTTTTAAAACTTTGATAAGCATATTCATCTTGTTGTTGTCTTGTTACTCCAAAAGAACTACACAATCTATCTGCACTATGACCCATAGATTCATTAGATATAAATTCATTTATATAAGGAATCTAAAATAATAAATATTAATAAATAGATATATTGTATGTAAATATTATACTTCAATTCCAATATCTTTTAATTTGAATCCTTTGAACGCTTTAACCTTATTATAAAGTGTTTTTGCCTAGTTAATTTACATAAAAGTTAGATGGAATAATAATAAGCAAACACTTTTTTTAGCTGAAATATTAAATTTCTTAGAGCTTTAGAAATTTTGATAGGAGGATCAGATAAAGTATCAACACCTCCAGCAATAACAACATCAGCTTGTTCCAATTGAATCATATTAATACCTTTAAAATTGCATAGAATATATTTAAGTAATCAAATTTTGGGAATTTACCACTCACAATAGCTTGATCAGATGATATACATGCCATCGTTACGGTATGTGCTGGAATATGGATTGGAAGTTCTGCAACTAGCATTGACTATAATAATAAAAAAAAAATTTTAAATTTTATACTGCTATTTAAATATATATTACTTCTCGGGCAACATTTGATGTCGATATTTCTTGAATTACAGTTCCCATACATATATAGTCAATAGAATCTGAAAAAAAAAACATTGATTAAGTCATTTCTAATTTATATTACTTTTTTTTATAGGAATTCTTTCTAACAAACCTTTTATCGCATAACCACCAAGTTGATGAGGTTTAAATTTACTAAGACTATGTATCGTGATAAGTAAAACTACAATCACACTATCATAAAAAAAAATAACCTTGTTCCACTTTTACAAAATGGAGTTCGAGCTCCATCTATAAATACAACATTTTTTGACGATAATAAACTTTTATTAATCCCTAAATTCTTTATATAAATATCAATAATTGTAATTTTTACCATGAAATAAACTTGAAGTTCGATTTTGATAATGATATAACTTTAATTTATTTGAAAAAATTAGTTTCATATAGCTTAGTTATTTTCTTGGGTTAAATAAAGAAAAATTAAAAAATAATTTGCACCACTTTTTAACCGGAATTTAACGAACTTTGCCGATAAATTTATTTAGTAGATGTGACTGTGTTTTGTGTGGTATGGTTCGTTTGTAAGTAAACTAAGATTTATAATAATTAAAAAAATATATTTTTATATAGAATTTTGATAGAATTATATCTTATAAATTATTAAAAACAATAATTTTATAGAAAATTAAAAATAACTAACCCTAGCATGCAAATTTTTACTCTTAATGTTTCTAAATAAGTAATATCGTATATATTAAATCTTAAAAAGCTTATATAAAAATTAAAATAATCAATTAAAACAATAAAGGAAGCATTTTATAGAAAAATTTAATTTTTAATATTCTTGTAGTGCAACTCAATAAGATGAATTTAAAAAAGAAATTAATGATGACTTTTTAATGAAAATTATCACGCCAAATTTAGCATATTTATAGTTTAATATTAAAGTTAAAAAAAAGATAAGTTTACTTTAAATACTCGTGTCTTTTGTATTTTATGACTTAATAATATTGAAGTAGATAAATCATCTACTAAATTCAATTATTAACATTTTTATTGAAACGAAATAGAATTAAATTATTTTTTTAGCATTTAATTTATTAATTCTTCCAATAATATATATGTTTCACAATATTTAAGTAATAACTAATATAAAGTTTTTCATAAATTACTACAATAAATCTTATACACAGTAAAATCCTTGTAAGATGATTATATTATTTTAATTCAGTCATTTTTTTTTATAAAATTCTATTTATGGCTAAATATTATTTCTACAAGTTTAATAAAATTGAAATATGTAGCAAAATATCAATGTAAGATCGTATATATACATTGCACTAAGGATCCACATGAATTAAACTGTTCCTTGAGAAAAAATATAGCTTACATATTCATTATGTATATACTGATTCATTATATCTAATAAAATTATATCCATGCTTATTTAATCATTTAAATTTAATTCTAATAGAAAATTTGGTTACAGTATTATATGGAAAAAGCCAAAAAAGATAAAATTACAACAACTAGCTCACATTATTTCTAATTTTTTCTAAATATTCAAGCAGAGATTTAATTATTAATAGAATTAATAATAACTGTCAAATTGTATGCTTAATTAATTGTTTTTTATTTATATTTTTTCATTTAAATTGAGACTTTACAACATTTCTATAGTCACGTGTTACATAAATACAAAATTTGACCCATTTATTAGCAAAAAAATATACAAAATAGAAGTTAAACTACCTTCCTTTATAATTATTATCAATAAATAAATACAAAATCTTTCACAATTAGTTAGGGTCATGTAAAAATCTGTTATTTGCCATATGAATGCTCTACAGATATGTTATATGAAAAATATAGCAAACTATAAAAAAATCAATTTATATTAGTATTAATATCAATTTAAAACTGTAAGTATTTAAATTTAATTACTCCTAGCCTAATTTAAAAAGCCCCATATTAAACTAAACATTTACAAGAATATTAATAAACACTTAAGCCATTATAAAGCTTACCAAGACTTGAAAGCTTATAATTAAATAGCTATATCTATAATTTAAATAAATCTGTTCAAGTTTTGATACTTAGTAAATTTCAATTAAAAATAATAATAATATAGCTAGTTATGAATTCTAGTAACAACTAAATACTACTTGGTTTCATATATATGTGTAGTTAACATGAAAATATATTTAAATAAAGGTACTATAGATGATTCACATGAAAACATTTAGCAATCAACTGTAGTACAATTCTAAACTCATCCCATCATGAACTTCATCTACAATAAAAATGTATATAAATAATACAATGAAACAAATTTTATCTTACAGTCATCAAGTGTGATATTATCTTTAAATATTATATTCCTAAAATAAACATTATGCACGTATATGTAGTAAAAATGTTATTTACCATTTTTTAAGAATAATTCTATCATATCTTGTACCAGTTTGTGCAGCAATTAATTTCTTTAAATCACCAACAGTATCATTTGCACTTTAAAAATTAAAATATTACTATATACTATTTAATACTTATTACTTGCATTTCACTCGAACTTTTTTACCCAATCTATCGTTAGCAATTATTTCAATCATAATATACCTATTTCGCATGCGCACTAAATCTGATTAAACACCTGCAAAAAATTCTTTCATGCTATCTTAAAATAATTTTTTTACTACTACATATATATTTCTAGAAACTTTAGATATCTTGAAATTAATAGAAAGTTAAAATATATATTCAATTATCAATACACTACTTTATAACCATTAGTCACGTGCTTAAACCTCAGATGAATTCTTGTAAAGGTATTTCTTTGTTAACGTTAACTTTATTTAACATACATTATTTAAAGTATAGTTCAAAAGTATTTAATCATTTTAAATTCATTTATTTATTCAATTTAAAATGGATTTTTTTTTAATTTTAGAAATGCGTGCGCATTAATACATAACCGAGATATGTTAAAAGAGTAAACACTTGTGTTTCATATTTTACATTTACTCTATATAATTAAAATTCATTACAAGTACTATTTTTACAAATTATGATTTAATATACAAGTGATATATATGATTACTCTCGTATTAATTTTGTTAATGGATAATAATATGAGTTTGCTATTTAATATTAACTTATTGTCTAATATATTCAAATCTATATTTTAAAATAATTAATATAGTTAATATTTGTAAACAAATTTGGCTATTTTTGTTAATTATTTTTTGTTTAATTTTTTAACAAATTCAAGTTCATATTATTATATTTGTGTTTATTAAAAAAATTATCTTTTTAAAAATCGTATGATTTTAGTAGGTAAATTCATGCGTTTTGAAAAATTTTTGCACTTCCGACGCATGCGTGATATTTTTTTATTGTGTGATACTATTCAAAAAATAATCAAAAAAGTTACACTTTATTATAAATGTAAATCACATAGACTAAATATTAAATAAAACAACACTGATCTTTTATTTTAATAAATATAATGTTTTTTTACTTGATTGATCTGGAATTTCCATGGAAACATTCCTAATTCTACAAATATAACAAACTATCATGCAATGATGATAATAACTTAAAATTTCTCTTAAATAAATCTTAAATTTGTAACTAAAATAATTATTTCTTTAAAAATATAGCTTCCAATTTTCTATTATTATTAATATAATCATTATGGTGTATCTAAAATAGAAAATTCTATTCCATTATATTCTATTATAGATGAAGTATTCATTTTTATCAAGTATGTTTCATTAAAAATATCCATAAATTTTAAAAGTCAAATGAAATATATAAATTTTCCTTTTGATTAAGTTTTATAATTTAAACATGCTCATTTTAAAATATGACAATCTTTGGTATTAATATTCTGTTATTTAAGTTTATATTACACTTTTGTTGTATTTTAATACAATAAAAATGATATATTAAATAAACTTTTTTGTTTTATTCCATATTAATCACTATAAAGTTTATAAATATGGATCTAAGTCATCAATACAATCATGATTTTATATCTAGAAACAAAAAAGTATCTTTTGTTTTAATAACATTCTAAAAAATCACTAAAATTATTATGAGAATATAATTCATTTATAAATATTCTAAAATTTTAACCCATATTGATAATGGCTTATAATATCATTTAAAAAAATTAAGATATATTTAGAGGTAATTGTGCTACTGCAACAAATACATTAGTTATAATATTTTTTAGCAATATATTTTTAATATTTATTTTAGGGTGAAAATAAACCATACATTGAGCTCTAGGTATAAGGTTAGCGGGACAAATACCTGTCTAGTATTTTATTGATATAAATTTTCTATTAGTGTTTCTATTCACACCATAAAACATCTAATAACAAGTGTAGAAATTATAATAATCACTTGATTTAAATAGTTCTTTGGTTTATGTACTCATTTTATTGTATTCCAACAAGTAAAACTTAGAGAAAGCCATAAAATTGACCAGCATATCTATCAGAACGATGCTTTTTCTAATCTCTCAATGGTAAATTTATCAACTTATACCTATTCATCATGAATACGTTTTCTCCTATTATAGACCTATTATGTTTGACCTACTTTCCTTTTACTTCACCTACATTATCTCTAAAGTGTTTTACGGCTACATTCACTAAAGTACAGTGTCATATGACAAATTCTGTTTTAACTTAAATAGCCCATTCCTTTAAGCACTAGCTAGGGCATTTATGATATTTTTTGTGCATTAAATTCTTAGCAAGATACATAAAATGAATAATATATATGTTGAAATATAAGGTTACGTCCTAACACTGATTGGATTTATAGAAAAACAACTGTACATCACAAATCATACTTAAATAGCTACATTTAACAATAAAATGTCAAAAAATTTCTTAAAAAAATGATATAAAAGTTTTTAAACGATTATTGAACTAGAATATGTCATTCAAAAGCTTTTTGAAAAATTAAAAAGATAAAAAACACCTTTTTTTTAAATTTTTAACAATAATATTAGTAATAAAAACAGTAAACCTATCACTTCATATTATGTTTGTTATTTAATCTTTTTAAAATTTATTTTATCTAGATATTTTAATGAATTATTTACTTATACTATAAGTAGAATCATGAATGCATCTATTAATATAGATATATCAACGTTGTTTATTAGAAATACCACTCCAATGTAGTCCCTATATGACATCAATCTAATTTCCACAAATACTAATAATTATAATATTCTTTTAGGAATTTTATAATTATCTAAAAAATTCAAAAATTGATCGTTAAGTGCTTGTATTTTGCAGTCTAATAGCAGATAATATATTTGATCACGACATTCTATCTTACACATATTTGTTATGGATCACTATTATAGCATATACACCAAAGTGTTTATTCTTTGATATAAAAACAATTTTTTTGAACTTTTCTTTTACTACTTGATACATTTTAATTCGTATACCTACTAGGGAATACTGCTCTCACTGTCTGTAACCATCAAAAAACTTTTAATAATATGATAAAAAGATATTCTTTACACAACTATTATTTTATACACTATTTTTGTGCTTCTTGTTATAAAAGTGAAATGCCGATTATATATTTAAGCTAATAGTCTAGAAATAATTTCAAATACCATCATGCCAAGATTTTAAATCTATTTTTTTACTCTTTTTAAAATACCTTAAAAATAAATTCTTAAATAAGAAGTCTGAGATTTTTGTCTAACAATTAAAAAAATACAATTGTATATTTAACTCTATTTTTTCACTATAAATATTAATGTGATACCTTAAAGTTTGATATGTTCTGTCTACTTTTTAATAAACTATGTATGATGAATATTTATTAGAAAATTTTGTACAAAATATCTCAATGCTATACTAATTATTTTAACTCTTTGATCTAAGACAATATATATTTAGATCTATTTATGAATTTTTAGCTGAATAAAATCAGTACTTGATATGAAAAAAATTCCTTAATAGCAGTATCAATCATATACCTTGAATGTACTAAATTATTTAGGAAGTCACGTATTATTTATATAAGATCTATTTGGTGGTTTATATTTCAGTTCCTCTGACTCTTAATACCTTCAATCGTTTATGAATTTTGTCAATTACTCTCTTAATCGAATTCCTAACATTGCCAGTATTGAAACCACCTTTATACAATATAATTTCCTTCAAAATAATCAAACTATCATTTAAATAATGAAGCAAATTTATCTCGTTAAAATATTGCTTACACAAACACAAATTCCTTATTCTATTTGATATAAGTAAAGGTTTATTAAGCTTCACCATTGTAAAAAAACTAATTTAATATGATAGTCTCATTCATAAAGAACACAAGCATCAATTGATACTACTTCAAAAACCTTTGACCAAATCCATGTACTAAAGAAGTAAAAACTTAAATATACCTCAATCCTCATTTATAAGTTAAAAATCTTCGACGAATTAGCTTGTTATCAACTTTTCTCAGTAAAAATTGCTTTAAAATGTGATATTAACAATATTCATCCAATCGAACGTATTATCAAGAATAAAATTTAAAATAAACGCCAAAATGGAATTATCATCTAATCTTAAAAACAATAAGTTAGATATTTATGCAGAATTAAAACACCTTATCACGTACTATTTAATGTCATGATAAATTTAGCAAGTTTATATAGTAAAAGCAAGTCGGTAAGCAAAAAATTATAAAATAAGGAGAGTAAAAATAATTATTTTTATATTTCTAGCTCTAATCTAAGGTTTTCTGGGCATTACAATGTATCTAAAGAAGCTACATGCTAAATTGAGTTCATTCGGAGGTAGCGAGACTTCAGCCAGCGTTATTCCTTTATTATTCTTCATTTAAGTAGCAATAGATCGATGTTTAACAAATGATATAATTATTTTTAAATGACTTAAAGATAGCGTAAACTAATGATAATAAATAGAGCAAAAACAATCATCTTTGAATACAAAACCCTATAGATATTCAGTGTGTTGTGGTCAAAGGGTACATATGAGTATAATTTCACTTTATAACACATGCCTATAGCTTATATACGCTTAATAAAGTGAAGATTATGCTATAAGATTCTCTCTTAAGATGCAATAACTAAAGCAAGGGATGAGGCATATAGTATAGCATTTGCATACCTGTTTCAATAATCACACAACTAATACTATCATTAATTATATTCATTATTTTCTCAATTTCTTTCTTCTACACCACCATAGTCACATCACATTGTCTACTAGTTTGATAGCTATAGTATAGTCTTTATGAGCAATAACAGCGTATACAAGATTATTGTTGATTTATCAATAAGTTTTATAAAATTGTATCTAAACATATTGATCTTACAATTACCAGTGTTATTAAACGAAAATTAAAATGAATTTTTTAGATGATGTAGTATATCTACCTTGTACGAAGGCTATGCTCAACACGAATAAATACGAATAAAATGACGGACGCTGTATTTGTGTTGTTTGTTGGTGTATGCTTATTTTATTCATTCAAGATAATTTTAAAGTAATAATTAATCAATTAATTAATGTTTAAAGTATTACTGGGTGAATTCTCTTAACAATATAATTATTTAAAAAGTAAAATGTTAATTTCTACCTTTGAAATGTACATTTTATTGTTCTAAAATTAAAAAAACTAATTTTAAAATATATTAATAGTATTTTTAATTTGATGCTTTAGTTTTAAAAATTTAATTGTGATTAATTTGGAGTTTCTTGTTTATATTTTCTTTTCAAGAGTAACTACATAAACGACTAACTTTTTAAAAGCTGCTTATTAAAGTCAGTTTATTTTTTAAATGGTAAACTTAGATATTTTATTGTATAATTTAATTTACATTTAATCAAACTAAATTCGTCAAACTAAAATATAATAAAAATAGCTTGTATAATTGTAATTTAGCCACTAAAATTGAACTCTGGGATATAATTTATTTTAAATTGTTAGAAAAAAAGGGCTAATTATTATAAATTTAGAAATATTATTTCTAACATAAAATAATAAATTCTATATTATGTATTACAAGTAAATATTTAACTTTCATCTTTGTGATTATGATAAATAAACCAATGTGTGCGTGCGCTATGAGTTTATAAGATTTTTAAGGTGGTAACAAAATTCTATAAATTTCTCCCAGTATTTCACTTTTAAGTACACTTTAACATTTTAAAGAATAGATATCGTATAAAAAATCGATTGGAGACGATTTTACCACTGTATTTGAGATAAATCATCACACTTCAATAAAAAAACTAGATTCTATTGATCCACTTGTCTAATTATTACATAAATTAAAAATTTTACTAAATTAAAGACATATTGCTTAAAAATTTAAAAATTATTTTGAAATTTATTAATTTATTGTATCTTTATATTTATTTTAGATAAGCTTAAAGTTATTCCATTTTACATAATTTGGAAATAATAAAAGGACCAATCTTAACATTTTTAGAATTAAATGAATGAAATGCTCATTTCAAAAAAATAGTAAGCGAAGAAATGAAAAATTAGATTGGATCGTAAGCGAATGAAAGAAAAAACTATTATTTGTAAATAAACAAATTGATTATGAGTCAAAATTAAAAAGAAACAAGTATACTTTCTTTTATTATTATATAAATGAAAAATAATGAGCTGTCAAAAATAGTAGTGGAAGAATACGTCTTATGAACGTAGGTATAATTAAAATATTATGGACCGATTGGTGTATCGACCTTTTTAAAGAAAAATAATTTGAACACATAGAAAGGAAATTCTAATTAAATTAGGTTCTTTTATTGTTTTTGTTGTGCACTATGATTCAAATAACTATGAATTAATAGAATAAGTTATTAAAATGTTCATAACAAGACTTCGATCCATTACAGAAAATTAAAGGACTTAAAAAAGTTTTAGCAATGCACGATGACTTTATTACTGGATAAAAAATATGGATGATGCCCTGTAAAACTACGCTTTGTAGATGCAATCATATTGATTTAAATGAATGTTTTAAAAAAAATGCCAATGTTGATAAATTTATAAACGACTCGAGGTAATCAGATTTCAATATTATACATTTTTAAAGCATAGCAAATTTGATTAAGAATAACAGAAAATAGATCAAATCAACGAAATAAATTAAAACAGTTGATTAACATAGCCCAATCTCATTAAGCTAGTTTATTTTAGTAATATACCCATACGAAAGAATATAAAATATGATTGCACTAAGAATTACTGCATTATTAACCACAATACGTTCAGATGAAAGTACATGGTCATTTAGCGATCCAGAATACCAAATCAAAAATCATGCAACAATTTAAAGTGCACTCACTAGAGCAGATCAAAAACACCAGTTAACGTAACCAGCGACTCAGAATGTCACCTCGTTTATGCAGATATTAAGATAAACTTTAGATCCCGTTACTAACAAACAAATAAGAAAAGTCAGAAAAATCATAAAATAAATGACAGTCGAAGCAGCATCTAATAACTACATAGCTAACATGGCACATATACAAACTAATGCTAGAATGACACACGCCTATAGAAAACTACCTATAATGATTTAAATAATATCAAAATCTATTCGCATAATTAAGCATGAGCCACCATCATAATGATAGATTCAGTACATAGAATAATAATAATAATAGAAACATATAACTAATAGACACAGGACAAAACTTACAAAAATTATATCAGCTGTTAGATTAGCAAGTAAAACTTGCGATGACGTGCAAGCTGATGTCACTATACCAAGTATCTGGAATAGTCGAGAATAAACCTTCGACACATGAAAATACTTGGAAAATGAGTTAAAAATAAGTCATAACGAAAACAAATCATAATCGTCTACAGATAAGCAGTAACAACCTAAAATTTAGCAAATTCTTTCTTTCCTTCATTTTTTGCTACAACACGAATGACATTAAATCGAACAGTTTTACTGAGTGGTCTACATTGGCCAACAATAACAGTATCACCAATATTCATTCCTCTAGATAAGAAAAATCATTAGCATATTTAAATAACAGTCTAATACAAACCTAAAACAGGGAGATACGTGAACAGCAATATTCTTGTGTCTTTTTTCATATCTTCTGTATTTTTTTACAAAATGAAGATAATTACGACGTACAATTATTGTATTTTTCATCTTCATCTTAAGAACAGTACCTGTAAGAATTTTACCACGAATACTTACAGTACCAGTGTAGGGGCACTTTTTATCAATATAATGATCCGTTACAGCCTTTAATTTTAATTATATTAGCAGATTGTTCATCATTTATAATTACTTCTTTTGGAGTTTTAAAGCCCAATCCTATATTCTTCACATACCTAGAAGACATAACTTTTGTATTACTAGGAATTTTTTTATGGTTAAGAAAAATTTGTGGTTGTTTTTGGTAGGCTCTTTCAGTCTATTACATGTTAAGAATTTATGAATATAGCATTATTCAACTCACCTGCTCCATTGTGATTTCTAGATCTTGTGCACGCTTACGATGGTTGGCGATAAAATCGACGTCAACCGATGTTCTAACAATTCATGTGTGTTTAATTTTTTTTATTAAATACAATTTATTTAAATTAACACAAAAAGATTATTTAAAATTTTATATTATTTAAATATTATGAGACTATAGCTTAAAATACTTGTTTATTCATTAATTGTAACATGTTATTTTTTATATTTCTTATAAAATTGTTTGCATTACGTTATTTAATTTATATTATAGGTACATTTTTACTGAATTGTGATACTAGAAATTTTATTTTCTATATATAGAATAGGTTACTATTATAAGCAAAACTATCACAATGAATCTCTATAACCTCTAACTAATTTAGCTAAGAAAAAAAAATGAATATAAACATTTTATTGATTTTTAAAATATGATTTATATTACAATTAATATAAACAATAATTAGATTTCAAAGTTGTATCGTTTTCAATTTAACTATTCCCTATTAACTTGAATTTACAATCTATTCACAGGTTTTAACATAATTGGAAAGTTATTATTGCACATAGTTACAATTATTGAGTTTATATTCAATTTAATTTTTTGTTATAAAAACATGAAACCTAATAAACAATGTAATATTGTCCAGTTATATCTCATATATAGATGCTACTCTATCCCTTAGGATTATATATTTTTATATCTATTTTAAAATAGGTATATTACAGTTTTTTATTTAAAAAAATAAAAAGATCATTAATTTCAATTTGAATCAATGGATTACAACTCATTTTGCTTACATTGCGTGCGCGTTATTGGCGAGACTTGATTAAAATTTTGTAGATGGATGAAGGATCTAACGAAAAAGCAAACATAAAAAAATTTCAAGTTTTTATAACTGTTTTATTTTGCATAATTTATTTATATATAGAAGGATACAAAAGTTAGTTCCATGGAAGCACTTCGATACATGTTGATTTGTGGATGGGATTACGATGTAAGAGTTCGATTGGTGCTCGACGGCTTTTTGATTACGGTGTGTGTTTGTAAAACTATTTAATTTATTAGACTGCTATGAGAGCTTATAAATATGATGAAAAGTCGAATGATAGTGATAATAATGATAACGAAGAAAGTTATAATAGTAGAGATAATGCCTCTGAAACGTATGTGTTTTATAGTTTTATAAAATGATGGCATTTATCTAAATCCACTTAATATTATACATTTTTCAAATAATGGAATATTTAATGAATTACATAATATTTTATATTTAGAGATACAACAAATTATGGCCAAGAAAATGGCTCAACAAATATGATTAGTGTAAATATGCACATTTCAAAATATGACTTATTTATGTATTTCAAATAGTATGTTAAAACATTATACAATTTCACTATTGGATGGTTATTTTGGTCTTTTTGTAGATCATTTTACGGAATATATAATTTCCTAAGTATGTTAAAATTATTAACATTGATATGGTTGTTATTTATAACCAAATATCATTTTTAGGTACCGCAATATGGACCACTGATGAAAAAATTGAAACACGTATGTTGATTAAAATAATACCCTTTTTATGCTAATAATATTAAAAAATGCTTGTTTTATACTATTTAGATAGAATAAAATATTTTAATATATAAATAAATAATAATTATAAATGATATTTGATAATCATATATTAT